>VZTY01012146.1:102898-208711 GCA_013400935.1 Turnix velox | reverse complement strand
CAACTCTAGCAGTCCTGCAGAAGAACACCCCCAAGTCTTTCTCTATGGAGCTGCACTCAAGCCACTCTCCACCCAGCCTGTGTCTGTGCTTGGGATTGCTTCCACCCAGGTGCAGGACCTTGCACTTGGCCTTGTTGAACTTCATGAGGTTGGCTTGGGCCCACCTCTCAAGCCTGTCAAGGTCCCTCAGGATGCCATCCCTTCCTTCAGGTGTATCCACTGCACCACACAGCCTGGTGCCATCTGAAACTTGCTGAGGGTGCACTCAATCCCACTGTCCATATCTCCAACAAAGATGTTTAGTAACACTGGTCCCAGTACTGATCCTTGAGGAACACCACTCCTCACTGGTTTCCACTTGGACAATGAGCCATTGACTGCAACTCTTTGAGTGTGACAAGGCTATTTTATGGCTGGATTATGTACCTTGTAAATGAGGAGACAGCGACGAGGATTTGCACAGGCTCCACAATCTGCTCAAGATGCACAGTTGGGTCAACCATATCTGCCTGCAGATGCCTTGTCTATGTTGCTCTGGGAGCTGGTTCTCAATGAAGGCAAACAATACCAAAATTATTTCACTGCTGAACTCTATCTTAGAACACTTACAGAGCTTAGAGAAAGAAAAGAATTATTTTTCTCAGACTTCTAAAATATAAAACTGAACAACAAACATTCCTGGAGATACCTTTCTTTGCCGATTCCCTGCTCACCACCCTTGCAATGGGAGCTAAGAGCTCAACTTTTCAAATCCTCTTGAATTGATTTTATGAAAATGTGTAAGTAGAATTTTGCCCTTTTCAGCTGATTTAGTTCATCACCCTGAACCCCTGCCTGGGTCAGCAATGGAGTGACCCAAAGAACTGATGTGAACCTTGCAGAAGTCTCCATGGTCCTGGAGCTGTGTGACCTGGAGAACTGCTTGCCTCTATTAGGGAGACAGAGTGAATCACCTCCCCACCCCCTCAAGTAATGTGGCGTGGGAAAGCACTGAGCACACATTCCTTGGTAGCACTCAGTACAGGAAGGCTCCTGGCTTCTCACTCAAACCTTTCAATAGCATTCAGCAAGGTAAACAAACCACACAATCAGGGAGCTTCAGACTGTCCCTTCTCACAAGCAAGAAGGGTGGAAATATTTCTTTACAAGAAGAAGATGCACTTATTCCTGCTCCCTTTTCCTTGGAGTAAGCACCTGCCACTTACAAAAACTGTTTTCCTCTGTGCTCTTTTGCATTAGTGAGCAGGATGAAATTGTATTCCTGGCATGAAAATCTGAACAGAAGTGATCTCACCTCATAACACAGTGCTGGCCTAAGGAACATTACCTGAAAACATTCATGCTCATATGGAAGTTCCTCCCAGCCTGTTCTGGTACACCACACAGTTGTGTCACTACTGTAACATTTTGAAGTGCTGATGCCCAAAATTTGCTAGGCTAGACTACTTGATTGAACAAAGTAGCCATCTTAAAAATTTCAGTCCAATGTGAGCCAAACAGCTCAGACTGATCCAATGTAACACAAAGCACATGAAGCTGTGTTCTGGGGAAACAAATAGTAATAGAAACCATGCAATAGTTTGGGTTAGAAGGGACCTTAAAGACCATCTAGTTCCAGGGTCACCTCCCACTAGACCAGGTTGCTCAGTGCCTCATCCCATTCTGTTTAAACACCTCCAGGGATGGGGCATCCACAGCCTCTCTGGCCAAACTATGGGTTGGTATTTTACCACCCTCGTAGTAAAGAACTTCTTTCTTATAACTAGCCTGAATCTCCCCTCTTCCAATTTACATCCGTTATTTCTAATCCTGCCATCACATTTCCTACTAAGAAGTCCTACCCCTGCCTTTCTGTAGGCCCCTTTCAGGTATTGATAACCAAGACAGGAATACACTGACCTACCATGGCAGTGAAAAGCACAGCTGGAAGTGTTGTTTGACAGTGTAAAGTAATCTCAATACATGAACAACAGTTCAGTGAACAAATCAGAAGCCAAAAACTGAACCACTCTCAGGACTGCCTATACCTACACTGTTCACTGTAATTGCAGAAGAACTGATCTAATAGGTATAGAATTCTTACTTCTCACAGAACAGCCTGTGAGGCACCAAGCTGTACTCACCGTGCATCTGGTACGTGTATGGTGCCTGCCCAGCTGCTGGGGTACTGAAGCTGGATCCATAGCTAAGAAATCCACTCTGTCCTGGGGAATGGCTCAAGCTGTCCTCTGTTTTGATGCCTTCCGAGCATAGAGTAGGAAGTAAGAGAAGAACATGAGCATTTGTTATATAAAGATGTAAAAATGCATGTTTAGAAATTAATGAATATTCAGCTAGATGTTAACTTAATAAATTCTTTTTTTTCCCTATACTTTTTCTTTTTAAAATTATCTGCATTAACAGAACAGGTCTGTACAGTAACAGAGTAAATTCATCACTAGTAACTTTTGAGTCAACTATATCCAGTACCCACACCTGAATCAACATTCAGTAAGATGAGGAAACAACCATGAATAATATTGTTTTCAAAAACAATTTATGAACAAACAGTTTTGTTTTAGAATAAATAAACTCATTGACTCATGAACTTTCTCAACAGTTATCAGATGCAGGCAATCATTAACAAAGCAACAGGACCTTCAATGAAATAACCTTGAGACTTCTGTTCTCAACAGAATTATCTTCGACTTGCATTATATTTTCAGCTTTGGTAGCAAAATATTTATTGGCACGTCATACAGGAGGGTTATCATCTATTCAGATATAATGTACAGTTCAAGAACAACAGGTGAGCCCTGAAGCCACAAAAATCCTTTCATTACTAAAATTAGGCAATTAAACTGACAATTTACAGGGGAACAGCAATAGCTGAATTAAACATTGCAAGATGAAACCTTTGCTGGTAGTGAAAGGGGCTGATATTTTATTCTGCGACGCTGCTGAGACTGTACAGCTGTGTTATTAAAATAAACAGCTGAGAGGTGCATTTTATTATGAACCCCTTGGGCGTGATGGTTCCCTCCTCTGCACACCTGTATGCACAAAACAAAACATGGCCACTTGACACACCCCAAGTGCTGGGACTAACTAAAAACCCTAGTGATGTTCTGGCCTTGGGTTTATACACTTTCTAGAAGCTGTTGTTATCTTTAGCACTTGCAGGCAAACCTGACAAAAAACAAGTTGAATTCACGCAACTTTCAATAAACAAGCTGTTTTCTAGCTTAAAGACTCTTAATAGCAACAAGCCTGCATTTGCTTAGATTGGGAATAAGATCTCCCAGATAACGCATCTCTTTCTGTAATAAAAATTATGACTTCTGGCTTTAGGTGAAAACAACTGCAATGCAATTTGAGTACAAGTAAGCAACAAGATGACAATGTTGCACTGTGAAAGGCAGGACATCTATTCGGACAGTAAATGAACATGTGCTGGTGCAAGCATCCGGCTCCATTCCTGCCAAGGAAGCAAAGGGATTTGCGAGTGTGCACTGAGAAGCTGCTTTTCATAACATCCCAGACTTTCCAATTACATCAGCATCCTCGTGCAACGCTCAACCTACCCCAGCTACAATTAATCTTCAGCGAATGGGCCTTTTTGGAAGTCTCAAAATTGTTGTCAGACAGCAAAATAACTTAGCACCAAATTAATTTCCACACAGTGTTTTGTCTAGAAACTGGCCTGGTTTTATTTTTGTGCCTAAAAACAATACTGCTTCATTGTTCTTGGTTGTCAGCCAGGTGGAGTTTTTCATATGCTGTGCTGAGTATCTTAGAGAGGGTATATGAGCTGGGGGAGGGAAACCACCATTCAAGGATGCTAGGAGGTCATCCACAGGATTTATAAGCAGCATATGGGCCTGACACATGTATGCCCTAAAGACTTTAGGCAGTAGCAAATGACTCTGCTTTCACCTGCTGTAATGGGACAACTGTTCAGAGTTTGCCTTGGAAAGCAGCCAGCTGATGCAAACACACAAGTAGCTCCAGGAAAAGGTCTCAAAACATTCCTCTCATCATCCTGGTAGAGCTTTGACTCTGCCAAGCCCATTTCCCTGGCCTTCTGGACTCTTGCACTGAATTTCCCTTCAGTAAAAGCTTTGTCAACGGCTTCTTTTTGGTAAGACATCCTATATTTGCCAGGCAGACAAAGGTGTTCAAGAGCACAAGAGAAAACAGGAGTGGAAACAGAACTATGAAGCCATTTTAATAATGCAAAACTCAGCACTCACTGGATCAGCTGGGAATAAGAAGCTCAAGGCTTTCAGTTAAAGAGGTGTACCTAAGCAAGACCAGTAACTCTTTGGAAAGAACTTTCCAGCTTCCTCAACAGCTCAGTATTTTCAAGCAGAGCTTACCAGGCATGCCCTCCCCTGGGAGTGTGGCTTATTTAGTCCCCTGCCTGAATCCCTCAGCTCCTCCTGCCCAAAGTTGGAGAGATGCTGGGCAGGAAAGCAGGAAACAAAGTTGACTGGAGTTAAAGAAGTTCTTTGCACTGACAGCAAGTAACTGGCTATTTAAATACAAACCATCTACCAAATCCAAAGCATGCTGTATCATTTCACTCACACCTTATTCTGCTGCGTCTTGGTTGTTCCATAGCAATATACAGAAAGTTTGTCTTAAAGAAACTTCTATCATTGAAAGTCCAGGAAGAATCAAGAAAGGCAAGGTATAGTTTACACAAATAATATATTTCATGCAAGAGACTGTTTTCACCACAAGTCATGTGAACACTCACCTGTTACTAATCCAAAGCAGTACATCAAACTGAACCTGAGTTTCTCATATCCCACTACTGACTGACTTTAAACTTAATAGTAAGATCATAACCCTGAACATAAAGAGCTGATAGACAGTTCAAAGTAATCCCCATTTTTAACAGAGGCAGATTTCCCTTTAAGCCTAAGAAGAGAAACCATTGGCAAGACAGAAACAACCTTTCATTCTGAAGTTGAGGACTTCAAACATATGTTTTCTAATGTCCTAAAAGATAACATGACATCAGAGTACTCACTGTAGGAGGGGATGCCATAGGGCTGCCCCGGGGGAGAATAAGCAGTGTATGCAGCAGCCTGCTGAATTCCCGCACTGTACTGAGTCTGTCCATATGTTGCCATTGTTGGGAAAGTTGGGACTGTCACTATATGGGGATAATGTCTGTTCAAAACAAGAAAATAAAAGGTCTAAGGCAATAGTTACTGTTCACGATCGTCTGGAGCACACTTAGAACATTTCTAGACAGTCTGATAAAACAATACAAGGGTGAATATTTTGGGAACTTGGAATTGACTCCACTGGGGCAAAAGTTTGCTACAACTTGTGATAAAATCTACTCAGATTAAGTTACCTACATGAATGAGGACTTTAGGACTGCAGAAAATACATGCAAGTTAAAAAACATAAAACCAACATCCTGACTTTTCACATTGCATTTTGAGTTTGTCAAACAAGCAAGTGTCATGGGAATCCTCTGACATTTCAAAGTATTGCTCTGTGGTCACTCATAGACACAATATTCAAACTGTTAAGGTTGAGATTCTAAGGGGTACAAAAGTACAGTGCCCAGGACCTCAAACTTCCTTTCACTCTGTATCTAACAAGATTTAGAAGCAGTTACTTCACTGGGCCAGAGACCTGCTGCTGAGCAGGTGGGGAGGTACAAGGGGAATGTTTCTTAAGGTGACAGAAGTCTGCACAAAATGGCTGTTGAGCAAAACACAGTTTTTAAACTACGGCACTTGGCATGAGCACTCACTTTGTGGAGTACAGGTGGAGAGGACACTGTGGAGCTGTTTTGCTGCTGCCTGGAAAACAAAATTAAAGGGTCTTAGATTTTCATCTGTTTTCAACACTTTTCATTTGAAAAATATATACAGGAATGAGAATGGTTTTAGCCAGTCTTCACAAACTGTGGTAGGTAAGAAAGTGATTCTTCACTTAACAATCCAAGTTAGTAAACTTAACATTTAAAGCATGTTCTATTTGATGAAATATGTAAATACATATTAAGTCTACATGCATGCAAATAGTCTTATAGGTCTGTGTAATTTGTTATGCTATAAACCTGAAGAGAATGTCCAGAAAGAAACAACATGCTCATAAAGTGTTCATTCTTCCTGATCAAACTCTTTGTTTTGAAATTGCTCTTTCCTACACAGTACCTTTCCACATGATTTTACATGGTTTTATTTTAAGTAACATTTTATATTGTAACATGAAGATCACACCAAGCTATTTTGAAAAGCAGAACCATTTAATCTGACAACTTTTAAAATGAAATTTTGTTTAAATGAAATCTCATTTGTAAATTCTATGATTCTAAATGGATTTTTGTCTCAATGGAGGCACATGAGTTCTAACTAAAAATATTACTTAAAGTTATTCTTTTTTTTAGAATGTTAGTTTGCACTATGTCTGCTATCTGTAATAATAATACTAAAAATAATCATTGCAAGGGTCTTTTTGGAATGTTATTTTCTATAATGTTTACTGGATAAAATAATATTCTAAATTTCCTAGGCAACAAAACATTGAGTATAATTAAGACTGAACTGAATTTCCTAGAAAAGAATAACATTTGATTAAAAGACTGAAACATCTAAAATGTACATTTTTTCAGAAAGGAAATAATTTTTTTCATAAACTCAGAAATCTTGAGAGATAACAATTCAAATTAATAATTAATAAAACAATTATCAACGTACAACTTTCTTCTCCAGGTTAACTCCAGTTGTTTAACAAGATTAGGTTAGAATAGACAGAAGATTTGAACTCTTTCCTGCATCTGAAAGCCTCTCAGCTCTCACCTTCAGCAACCTGTCACCCAGCCAGGCATGTATAAGCTGATTGCAACCACTTTCTTGCTCCATACATACCTTTAACAGTCTCCCAACTGTTTCAGTATGACAGAATTATTACTGCAGCAAAGTGGCTCTGTTAATGAAAGTACTGATGACTAGGGGGAATGGGTTTCAGAGCAAGCTGGCCCCCCCTGCTTCTTATTAGTACTCAGCTTGGATACATTTACCTGCACAGCAGCAGACCCCAAGAATCACCTGTTCACAAGCCCATGTGCTAGACTTTAACATCTTTCCTAGCAGCATGCTGGATGCCTGTCCCACTCCCTGCCCCTCCTCTCCACACATAAAGAGGAAACAGAACAAACTCTCCCAAATACAGCCACTGTATTAAAATACAATTCTTTTGCCCCCTCTTTCCTCTTACTCAAGAATTCCTCCATGGGACACATTCCCCTCACTGCACCCTCCTCCACATCAAATTCAAACTTCGTGCCCCTTGTGATCCCACCTTTTCCAAGTTGCCTCCCAGTTCTGACAAAGCTTTCCCTCTGGATTAGCATAACGCCAAAACATGACAGACAGGCACAGCCCCCTGCAGACACTATGTGCTCTGAGCACTGACCAGTTTGCAAATGACAGTGCAGGCAGAAGGAGAGTGTGCCAGGGAAGGGACAGTGCAACCTGAAGAGTCCTAATTACTAACACAATCACCCTGACAGACTGAAGATCATAAGGACTTCTTCATGCTCTTAAAACCCTGCAACATCTTGGGAAAGTAAAAACCAGCAGCAATGCTGCCTCAGCTCCTCTTCCTGTAAAACGTGGGTAAAGCAACCTACACTTCACAAGCAACAGAGAGAGAGGTTTAGTATAAAAACCCAGGATACTGTTATACAGAAATATCTATTCATTTATACATATAAATACAGAAAAAAATTGCTTTGAAATCCAAAGGTGGGTTTACCTGACTCACCTTTAAGGTCAGTATGAAAAAACTGCAAAACAGTTTAGAAAATAAGATTTTTAGACTGTGAAAACAAAACCTATACCATCTCTGTTACTGTTCCTCATTACCAAACAAAACTGCATTTGAAGAAATATTCATTTTTAGTTTCCACTTATTAAATTCTCAATGCCTTTTATATTTGAAAAACAGAAGTCTGAGCACAAGATGGATTTCTTTTCTATTTGAAAAATGTTACATCTTCAGATTTATTATGTTACATCTTCAGATTTATTATTTTTGAAAGAGGTATGTAAAGAATAAATGTATTTGTCAAGAGCAGCAAGTGGGAATTTACTGTGTGTGAATATGCCTCTGCCCTTGTCAAAACAAGCCAAGTTAAACATATGCTTATATCCAAAAGTACAGAACAATGATCAAAATCTGCAATTGGAAATTATATTGATATGAGTGCACATCTCAGGATAAGCTCCCATGAAAACAGCAAGGCAGACATGTATGTGGACATCCACATAAATAAGCATTGGAACTAGATTTGCTAAAATTAAACCTATATTTGTATTACAGAGCATACATTTGTGTGGATTTACTACATTAAAAGCTCTGGCAGTCTGAGACTTGACAAACACACAAGTATTTTCCTGCTCATCAAATTAACAGGGGAAAAAGCATAATCTTGGCAGGACAGGGGATCATTCTGTAGAAAAATAATCATAGTATTTGTACAAGAATCATATCAACATGAGCTGCCACTAGCAAATTGGCTCCCAACAGTACATAATAACAAATAGCTCCTGCACCAAGAAGTTTACAAAAGGATGAATTTAAAGATCATTCCTAGCTCTAATCTTCTGTGCAAGCACATACATTTAAAAAGGATGTTTTCTTTAGATTGTTATCCCTTGTACATAGGATATGCTCTTGTACATAGGATATGCTCTTGTACATAGGCAGTCATGATGTAGACGATTTAATCACACAATTTGTAATGCTTTACAAAACACGCAAGCAAAACATCTCCTTTGCTCCTAAAGAGCCTATAAATGAAGGGTTAAACATACTCCTTAAACATAATAGCCAGTGCATTTTGCCAACTCCCCTCCAACAGGAAGGCTGACAGATTCTGACCGCAGCAAACAATAGTTGGAATTGTACTAGTAAGAACTAGTTCAGCTGCACCACTTGCCAGTAATTTTTTTAGCAGATTTAACATTCTTCTGTTTCCTTCACTTGAACAATATGACGGGGGATAGAAGGGGAAAGAAGGAGGAGAAGAGCAGATAAATTTCCATCAGAATCTTAACCACTGGAAGAATTTGTCCTTGCAACCTGCCAAATGTGAAACTTCAGACCAGAGGCCAGCAGGGCTGACCATTTGGAGGTGAGAGCAATGATCTCCAAGCAATGCAAAGTGGGGCTGTTCTGGCAAAATGTTTTCTGCACAATACACTTTTGGGCCTGAGAGTCTCCACACTGCCAATCACAATGCAGCAGCAGCAGCACAGTCACCAAAGCATAGGACTCATGCTCATGCCACCACCAGGGCAGTAGTGGGGTCCAAATAAAAACTACCAGCTCTACATAAAATGTAGCTTATACCTGTAATTATTCCAGTGGAGCAAATATAAGCCTGTGGGTATGTATGTACCTACTATACACAGATATATAGCTACATGTAAAACAGTGCAGAACATTGCTGAACTAAAGATTTCTGACACAACTGGAGCACTGACAAAAAAAGGCTCAAAAATCTCAGTCACTCACTATACTGTAGAACTAACTGTCAGGGCAGAGGCCTTGCATGTGGCCAGTTCCCTTTGGTAACATACATACATACATATATACTTATATATACATACAAATGTTATGTTAAAGCCAGCAAATAATAAGTGAAAGAGGCAGCCTACCTTCTATGTCATCTGGAGCTGTGGCATAAATGTTAGAAAGGTTAAGCTTCAGTCTGTCAGGGCACTCTCTATTTACAGTCAGGCTGGGTGATATCACTAGATCTAGCATTTCCTTATACCTGAAGGAAAACAAAGGAAAAATATAATTTATTCATTAATTATGAATGCTCACTAATGATTCAATTTTTTTCCCTAACAGTATAAATATTAAAGCTGATTACCTAAACCCAGGCTTCATATAAATTCCACATAATAACATTCACTAAATTTTTCATCAAAAGGAAATGCTGAATTAAAATTAAGTAGGTGCTCCCTTGGAGATTACACCCATCTGATGAATGCTTCTCCTTTCTTCCTGGATTTAGCCATATGAAACTAAATTTCCTGATCTCAGATGCCAGAGTGAGAATGTACATACTGGTGTCCAGTGGAGCTCCAGAACAGATTCTCTGGGCAGCAAATGAAGTCGAGGGCAGTTAACTGCGTTAACTAGTTTTACAATAATAAGGTTAGTAATGGTGATAGGATCAGTTTTCCAGGGGAGGTATAAAGTGGGCACCTAACTACAACATCCTGGTGGCAGTAATAAAAGGACAGTCTCTTTCACTTGAATAACCTCATTTGATTTAACAGAAATTTTCAAATGAAGAATACAAAGGACCTAAGTATCCAAAGGAAAATACAACTGTTTGCAACGGTGTCTGTATGTGCACAACAGCAACAGTCCAGTAGCAATTCACAGCTCACCTACAACATGATGAAATTAAAGACAACAGTGCATAAGCCTGAAATCATAGCACTGGACTTGGAATCACAGAATAGTTTGGGTTGGAAGGGACCTTAAAGATCATTTAGTTCCAACCCCCCTGCCATAGGCAGGGACACCTCCCACCAGAACAGGTTGCTCTGTGCCTTCTTCTGCAATACTAATCTATACACTTCTGTGAGAAGCAGCTTGTTTTCATCTTCTGTTTAAATACCACTGCATGATTTTACCAGCTTTGAGAAACAGACAACAGTAAACCACATACTTTGTATTTTAACTTCTCTGATCACTTTTAAAAAGTCCACAAGATCCTGTGAGGAAGGTTAAGTATTGTTACAACCAGGAACAAACCAGACAAAGTATTTCAACTGTAACAGCAGAGATGAAAATCGAGTTAATTTTCACTTTTTCCTCCTAGCAGCTAGGAAGTTACTCTGCCCAGGCAGAAAAAGCATCCGTCTCCTTTTGGCAGAACTACCAAAAATGGACTCATCTTGTCTTGGAAATCCATATGGGCACATGTATTTTCACCACCAATGTAGCTTCAAATCCAGAGGCTGGTAAAGGCTTCTTCATTATGTGCCACAAAGGAGACCTTAAATCAGCAGGAAACAAATGGGGTAGAAACACAGAGCTCTGAATCCCACACTTGTGTGGTCCATGCTGTGTGTCATGGATGTGTTCAGAAAACAAGACTAACATAAAAATCAGTCTTGCTTTGCAGCTGGAGGACTGCTGTGCAGGCCTCAAATGCCTCCCCATTCAGATGTGTCCCCCATGAGACAAACATGACTTCTGCTTCCCTCTTCCAGCCTTAAGACACAGACACTAACATACAGAAAAACAGAAGGTAAACACAGGTGCACAAGAGTCACTAGCTGTGTCCAGGCAAGGAAATGCAACAAAGAGTAAGATTCGTGTAAGAATACAAAAGCCAGACCCAGAGCAAGTTATGCTCTGAGCTGGCACCTGCAGAAAGAGGCTTTACCAAAGCACATGTGCATCTGCTTTGCAGGCAGCTTCCGGCACAGGGGACACAGGCTGATGACTCTAAGCCACAGACTGTAAAGCATGGTGGGACACTTACAGCAGAGAAAAAGGGATTTTTCTCCTGAAACAGCTACTTCATTCTGACACAAATAGCTTGCAGTATAGAAGGAGGTCAGGAAGGTTTTTATGGTGGATACTTCTCAGTGGAGAGGCAGGTGGTGAGGCACTGGAACAGGCTGACCAGAGAGGATGTGGATGCACCCTCTCTGGAGGTGTTTAAGGCCAGGCTGGATGAGGCATTGAGCAACTTGGTCTGGTGAGAGGTGTCCCTGCCCACAGGAGGAGAACTGGAACTAGATCTTTAAGGTCCCTTCCAACCCAAACGATTCTGATTCGCCTATAAGCATGTACAACTCGAAGGCTCTCTTAGAAGCATCAGGCTGGGCAGGGACTCTTTTTCTTTACTTTGTTTGAACCCATTTCACCAAATGAAATTTTGTTTGCACTGCTAAGAAGATGCAGTTAAGTTTTATAGTAGGTTTTCCTTTCCACTTTAAATAATGTCTGATTTTTTTTCCTCCTTACTTCCTCAGTGCTATACCCGAACTGAGGAAAAGCACTGCTGTCTCAGATCCTGACAGGCTGGGGACGTTCTACATTGTTTCTCAGGTAACACATGCCCTTCAACATAATCCAAAACCCCATCACTCATGACACTGGCCAGGCTGTTGCCAAGTGCATGGGAGCAGATGTTTAAAGGAAAACGATCTTTTATAATGATTAATGCACTTCAATTACATCATTGTTCAGAGATTCCATTAGCTTCTCTCTTGACTATTGATTTTTCTACTGGTTTTGTTCTGCTTATTTTTGTATTCACAAAGTCACATCATACTTCCTTGTACTCACCCTATAACATTATCCTGAGTTTCCTTCAGCTTCCACTTTTCTTTAGAGCATGTATTAATGGCATGTACAAACAGGTAACTTCCCAGAAATGCCTGGCTGTGTATGTCACATCTGTGTTTGCACTGTCAGTGGCTTTGCTTTTTTTGCAAAGCATTTACGAATTTGTTCATGTACATTTCTCACTTGTGTGCCTCTGCGCAAGAGTTTCTGAAATTCCAGTTTTAATTTACAGAAAATCTTAAGTAAAATAATGGAACTGGGATGATACTTAACGCAGTAAAGGACATGCCAGAGTGCAAGTGATGAAAATATCAAGTCTTTGTTTTCTTGCTTTCTAGAGCAAAAACATTTTCTGGCTTAAGTAATGTACAGTAAATCAGTAAGTCTGACGAATATGAGCTTTTATTAAAACCAGTGATGGCAGCATTTACCATGTTGGGCTGACAGACATCTGGAATAGCTTTTGGCTTCTATAATTAAGAACCTTGTGTGAATTTGGTGCTGAGCTTTTCCACTGGGATCCTCCACTCAAAACCCAGTATTTTGCCCTGAACGTTAGACTGCAAATTCTCCACCAAAAGAGAAACTTTCAGAGCAGCAACTTCTCTTTACAAAAGTTTCGGAAGGGAAAAAAAGAGAAGTCTTTTTCAGTCATTTTGGAGCTAGGAATGCCAAATCGGGCATTTCATGGCATCAAAATTTTGATCAAGGTCAAGTCACGTCCTCTTTTACAATCATGTTTCCAAAACAGTTATTCCACATCCCAACTGAAAACACTCAAATGTGTGTGGAACATCAACACAGTAAGCAATATTACTTCTTCCCAGCAAAGCACTCAAAGATAGGCCTAAGTGCAATGCTGAAGCAGGACTCAGTGTACAGAATGAATCTACAAAGTGCTCTGGATACTGCTGGTTATGAAAACTGTGGGCAGATGCAACCATCCCACAGCTCTGCTCAGCACAGCTGAAAGGCACCATCAAGACATGAAGGAGACTCCTTCCAAAGGTTGGACCTCTGCCATACACATACATTGCAAAGCATCTCAGTCTGCTTTAACTTCTTTCTAGCATCCTTTCCACACCCCATCTCAGGAGTGCACACATCTTCATCATCACTGTGGAAGCAGCAGACTTGTCCACGAGACTCTGTGTATTTCATGTCTCTACTGCATCGCTAGAGTGAGAAGCTAGTGTTCTGACTTCAAGACATACACGCGCATGAAGTGGAACAAGTGTTCAAAAGAGCACTCCCAGGGCATTTTCAGTAAATGAAGACACTTGGATAGTAAGTAGTACCAGAGTAAACACAATAGCCAAGAGCTGAAAGGATTTCAGAGGAATCAGAGAATTTCACAGCACTTGTCCAGTAACAACAGCAGTGAGTAGTAGAGTATCTGAGCAACAGAAGGTTGATGGTACAGTTCACAAAGGATATATTAGGAATAAAAGACAGTATGAGGGGCAAAAAGGCTGAGGAAGAAATAAATAGAGCCCTAGGCAGGTACAAGCCAAGTCCTCTGCTTTTAGCTTCACTGGGAAGGGGAGGAGTAGAGACAAAAACTGCAGATTAATTGCTAGAGTAACAATTCTTCCTTACTTCCATGACTTTGTCTGGTTTTAATTACTGATCAAGTGCTTTCACCTATGCTCTCCCAAAAAAAATATTCAGATTGCTATGGAGAAATCTGCAACTGTATGACTCCAGTGCTACTTATCATAAAAGAACAGAGTTTGATTCCCCACTTTGTTTCAGAAATTAATCACTATAAGGCAAAAAAAAGTGTGAAGATGGCTTTCTCCATTTCCAATTCAAAGAAAACAAACAAAACCCACCCTCAATCCTTCATTCCTAGGAAATGTGATTTGTAGTAATTTTTTTCCACATGGCTTAAATGTTCAAAAGCACCTGATACATCTCAATACTAATTTTCATTAGGAATCAAGACTTCTACTGTCTTAATTTTTAGCAGTTTTTCCAGTACTAACTGCTTGCACAGTTACAGTTTCACTCCACTCCTGCACTAAAAAAGAAGGAATAATTCCTAAGCAGGGAAAATGCTATTTTTGCAGCCATCTTCCAGGCAGCACAATACTAGGGAATCTCCCATACTGAAGATTTTGGCTACTTCCACACATTTCAAAAGCAGAGGAAAGTAATTTAGTTTCCTTTCTCAGTACATTCCCCTCCTCACGCTGTTAGGATGTTTTCTCTCCATCTATAATACACCCTTTGTTTGTTTCATTTCATGAACTCAAAATTGCTTCAGCAGGTGAAAATCACAATGTTATGTTCTCTTATAATGAATCTTAGCTCATCCACAAGCACATCTGATAGATGTATTCAAGAAAGGTCTGAACAGACACAAAGTTAAACCTGAGCTGGCATAAATGCTCATGTACAAGACTGACAGTACAGCCGTGATAACAAAATACCCTTTCAAGGTGATCTGCAGGGCAATGTGCCTCAAGCTGTTTATACTCCTGAGAGCTGCCTGAACAATAAAAGCTGCGGTACTTGTCTGGATTTATCACTGACCAGTCTATTCCAGACTCAAAAAGTAAAATGACTCACAGTAGTGCCGTTCGTAGCACAGCATCCAAAGGTGAGGGTACATAGTTGTATCATGCTCCAGAAGAGAGTATCTCAGGCTAAAGATCAAGAAAAGAAAAACAAGAGAAAAGTTATGTGATAGACAAGCAAGGGGTAAAGCATATCAGACTGAATTCAGAAATTGAGGCTACTCCAAATGCCAGGCACGCAGCTAACCCTTCTTTCAACTGCTGATCAGATTGAGTCAAGCATGAGAGATGAGGAAAAAGTAACTATGTTACAGCCAAGGAGCTGATCCCACAGCAGGGAAAACCTGGGGAGAAATCTCCATCTGAGCAGCCCCTTTGTGAGGGTCAGAGAAAGGTTGGCAGAGGTGAAATATGGAAAATGCAGGGGCACTCAAGCCCTCCTGGACCATAGAACAGTGATCCTGTGGACCTTCATGGCATCCTCTTATCACTCTTTCTGTACATATTGTCACCTGGGTTTTAAATCTTACTACTGGTCTTTTGAAACATTCATCCTTTGTTTAGTCCAGCTTTAAGATAGTGAGATACATACATACAGCTACAATTCAAACAACAAAAAAAATTAATCAAAAAGACCCAAAACAGAACAAAAAAACCAACACAAAATAACCCATCCCAAATGCTGAACTTAGAGCACAAGCAGCGAAGTAAGATCAGGACCACAAACAGATTTGTTAATCCAGTAGTCAAATAGAAAACTTCACAAAGAAAAACAGCTCTTCCTTTTCCATATTAACACCACATACATCTAAAATGATTCACTTTATTAAGGAAAAAAAAAATCAGTATGGTTTACAATAAGATTTTCCAACTACTTTTTCTTTTTTAAATGTGTTAATTCCAAATTATTTCAAGAAAAAGAACTGAAAAGCTAACAAAACAGGCCATTTCTGTCACCCTTCTGAAACCACTATTGTTTAAAAATACCCAAAGTATTCCAACAGCTTGAAAATCCTTCCCCACATGGTATTTTTTTGTTTTGTTTTTTAAATGAGACAGTCTTTTTTACGGAAACTTCACTTTCACTGGAGGTTTTCTGTTTTGCTCCAATCCATAGACCAGACAGAAAAAACAGATGATAAATTCTGTCTCATTAAGTTTTCGAGCCACCTTAATCTTTTTTTTTTTGCCTTAAGATTTTTGATTGCTTAGGACTGTCAAAAACTGTATGCCTTATTTACCTGGAAAACCTGAATTTCCAGAATTGTTTGTTTCACCGGGCTCCATTGCCTGCTATTCTAGACAGCTTTTCAGTGATTTTTTTTTTTTTAACATGCCATTTCTTTCTTGTCTTAGACCTGTTGATTTTTAAAAAGCAGCCTGTTTTCATATAAATAAGTGTTCCTACTTTTCCTAGCAAGGATTTGGTACTCCCTTCTCCAGGTCCTCTGTTCCCCAGTCCTCACATCGGAGACACAAATCAACCACAAGAAGAAGAAGGGGGGCCGGCCTGGGTTGTGATCCTCCCCCCCGCACTTCCTGCAATTAACTGGGGAAGAGATTGAAGATAGACAGACCAGGGGCAGCATCTGCATTTTCCAAGGGAGTCAGAGCACATAAAACCAAACAAACCAAGCTGCCTTTAGTATCCTGAATGCACAGGCTGAAAGGGAGGTACCCAAGGGAGCTAATGAAGGGGTTCACACCACATGCTTTCAATTCTGGCAAACCAGGAAGCATTTTATATAATGCTTTGAGTCACTGGGTTCCTTAAAATTAATTTCAACACCAGAAATTTCACTTAAGTAAAAAATGTGAAAGTTGAATTTTTCAGCATGCCTTTTTTTTTTGTCTGCTAAACCAGTTTGCTCAATGGAGTAATACTTGTATGCGATCCTATTATTTGCCAAAAAATAGAATTACTTGGCTGTCTACTGCAGACAAGTACCACAGAACAGATTAAGGTGGTAAAAAAAATGCTAAGAGCTTATAGCCTACAGCCATTTTAAAAATAAAACTGTACATGCATATATATGCCTATACACAAGCATGTACGTATAATTTCTCCCAGTTTCACCATTCTTTGGCATTCACAAGCTTTTTCATTCTATTACACCTCTTCCTATTCAGAACTCCAAAGCATTTCAGGTCTTAGCAGCAGGAAATTCATTCTCAGAAATGAGCAACGGTGTGTGTGCTTGTGGACTTGGATCCCTATTTTGTAAAATATTCATATTAATACACTCTAACATACAACAATTACAAAAGCAAAATTAAGTAGCTAGAAAGTGTTTCAGCTCTACCAACATGAAGTAGAGACATTAAAATAGAGACATAAAGCATTAAACATCAAAGAGGGCCACCTACTTCAGAAAGTCGTGAAAAAAAAATCACAAGTGAAAACCAAAGCTTTCCTTTTTCACCCATGGAGCTTGGGTACACCTGCCAAGTGCAGCACAAGAGGGCACATTTTCAGGTAATAATTTTTTTAAAACTACACGAAGTGCAGCCAAAAGAGATAACAAAGTCATCAAACATCACAGTGAACCCTGAGGGAAAAGCATCATGCAAACAACACATCATCAGACAGACCTGAAACAGCACAGAAATGCTACAGCAGCTACAATTGCTGGCTGCACACATCCACGAGATCCTGGGCAACGTAAATTCCCTCATTGCAAACACAACCTGTTTTGAGCCACGTGTCCACTCAGGTGCCTTCCACTCTATTTCAGTATGAGCTGAATATTAGCAGCAACTTAATTTTTCCTTCTGCTCTTTAGTAGTTGAAGGCAGAGAGGAGCTGGATAGTTTCTTAACACCAAGAGACATGAAGACAGCTTCACGCAGTGAAAATTTGCCATTAGCTGGAACAAGTGCCAAAAGGAAACATTTTCTAGGAAGTTCAGCACCACCTTTACCTTGGGGAGGGGACTGCTGGCAGCTGCATTTCTCTATAGATGGAGGGCTTTTGGGTACACCTGCCATAAACATTCATGGTTACCAGTAAACATTCATACCAGCCAGATCCTAAGGAAGATCACCTGATTGACTAGGCAGCAATGCATTGTTCACAAAGTTTCCACACAAAAATAGCAGAAAAATCCTCACCCACAATAGCTGAGTGGTAACACTCTCAGTGAAACATACAGGTAACTGTGTTGGAAAAGGCAGTCCTCACAGGGGGACAGCTCTCACAGGGAACAAATCAGTTCTGCCAAAGTCCTCGTCTGAGACTCAGAAAATCAGGGGTTTTCACCCCACTGTGCCCCTGGCAATTCAGATCCCTAAAGCAAGTCCTTTGTGCCACCACTGTGATTTCTGACCTTTGTTGTGTTCCCTACAGAAGCTACAGGACAAGTGCCTCCTCTTCTGTGTATGTTTAACATTGATCAGTGCAATGGAGCCCTACTCTCAGTGGGACCCTCCAGGTACCGTAGTAAACAGCAGTAATTAAATTAAAAAAAAAAACACAAAAAAAGCAACTACCTCTGGGTTCTTTCAACACTGAAAGCACTTTAGTTCATCCCCTGTGAGTGGGATACCTCGGACTCAGCTCTGCAACCACTACTGCACCTACATGAGATTTTAGAAAATGTTCTTGGGTGTCTTGAACACATTAGCAGCCATGTTGTCCACAGACTCTGCTGATCATGTGCACTGAGGCCTTATATACTGTACGGCTGGCAGCTGCCCCTATAAACAGCAATGTAGTGAAGTATAAAGGTGCATGTTGTCACAAGACTCGGTCTGACCCCAGCTAGGGAGAAACATGTAGTTGTAGAGGGAGACGACTGAGAATTGCAGTTATAGTTTTGATCCCAAGCTCTCTCAATAACAGACTGGGGACATTTCTCAGGACTACATTAAGGCCTTTGTAAAACTGGGAAATACAGCTTAAGATGCTAGTTAAGTTCTTTTTAGGGGCTGGAAAGTACTCTGAAATCTTCAGGTGAAATCTGTGATGTGAGTGCAGGATCAATATCAATGCTGATGAGTAATGACCGTCCTGAACATGAGACAGCAAGGAGGAGGTGAGGCACAAGAGCTGTCCTTCAGGGCATGTTCTCTCACTCATTTCTGGTCCAAAAGCTTTCCATTCCCAGACTATGGGAATTTCTTCACCCTTTTGATTTACTCCTTAAACCTGTCAGAGTCCTGTAATGGCTCCAACAACCCAGTGAGAAAGGTAAGGCTGCCCCTTTGTAACAGGCCTGTGTCAGCACCTCCATTCTCAGCCCATAAAGGACTGGCAATTAGGGAATAATAATTCAAAAGGAGATATGGAAAAAGAACTATGAAATGTGAGTAACAGGACCTTGGATGTGAAGGAAATGTGTAGTATAACAGCACAGGTGAGGCTGGACTGAGAACGACATACCCTTTCCTTGGTTAAATCCCCTGAGTTAAGACCTTCTCTGACCAAAGACAGCAAATAGGAAGATGTGTTGTACATATAGAAGGCTGAAAGCTCTTTCACTGTGACTCTCTTCTCCACTCCTTCCAAACCTATCAAAGGAAGGGAAGACTATCTCAGCTGTCTGCAGGAATAAACAAAACAAAAAAAAAAACCAAACAAAAAAAAGTCTCAAGGATTCAAAAGCCTCACGTTTTCTATCATTAGTACACAATTTCATCTATTTATGATGTATCTCAACAAGAGAAAACAAAAATGCCAGCTTTCTTAAGAAATGCTTTCTTATAAAAATGGAAGTATAATATAACTCAATGATGTTTCTGAAAAATCTACACTACTTTGGCTTGGTCTCATAGTTTCAAATTTAAGCAGCCTCCCAGTCATCTCTGAGCTCTTCACAGTTGCAAAAACAAAATAAAAATCTTTGTGATAGTCCCTCACTACACATGAGGAAGAACAAAAAGAAGATCCAATAGCTCCCACTCTGCTTGAGCCAAACTGGCTTTCCTGATTGTTTCTCTTTGCTCAATAAATTTTGGGGCTAGGGTTTTCTGGGCCGGTGGTGGGAGCTAGTGGGGTTTGCTTTTTCATTTTGTATTTTCCTTGCTGTGATCTTAATTAATGCAACACTAACTCAGAGCTTGTGGTAGCCAAGTAGTTGCTGATCGAGCATGTGTGTGGCACAAGCTCTGCTACCTGTCATGAGGACAGTTTTTCTGCCAGAATGATGGATTCAGCATTGCATGGGTGGGTAGGGCTCTCTTGTCACACTTCTGCAAAACTGGGACAGCACATTTAATAAAATCAAGAGGTCTCTGTGCTCTCATTAAGGAAAGACACAGTTCAGTCTCCTGCCTTGCTCCCCTTATGAGCAAAGCAGGAATTATGCTGGTAAGCCCACACAACTTCCAAATAAAACTACTCTGTTAGTGGTAAGGTTTATGGAAGTATTAGATCCACAAAGTTGGGACAATTCTGTCATCAACAGCAAAGTTCTGCCTGGAACATCTTCAAATAATGTTGAGTGAAAATAGTGAATAAACAAAACAAAAAAAAAATAAAAAAAATCCCTCCTTTTGATCCTGCTTAACACACTCTTCTCCATAAATGGTGTAGGCAAAGCTTCTGGAAACACTATTGCTATGAAGAGTTCTGCAAATGCAGGTACTTGTTCGTTACCACATAACCCTGAAGCTGCTCTCCGAGTTCACTCACTGCCTGAACTACAGCTGAAATGCTCCTGAATTATGAAATCCAACTGTACTTTGATATACTTTCCCTGGTTTGATTTGAAGAAAATCAGGTTACCAATCTGGATTTAGTAAATATTGTGGTTAAATAAATCAGATTTATAAACTTCAACATTCAGTTGGTAACAATCCTCTCTCTTTGTTTGAAAAGAACAGAGGGCGGTCTTGGAAGAAAGGCTACCATTCAGCTAAACTTCAAGAAATCATCCTTCCCTCCTCTTGTTCACCAGTATAATTAAAAACATCTTTCATCCCCATTTTGACTCTTAATAAAAATCAAGTGTCATTACTATAATGACTATTGATCACAAATAATTTACCTGAAGAAAGAAATTTTTTTCTAGACATTACAGCCAGGAAGTCAAAGGTTTTCATTCTCATGCTGACACTAACTCATTTGCCCATTCCCTATTAGAGGGCTGTAAAAGGTTTATTTACCTTGAAAGGTTTAGGTTAAGGTCATCAAGAATCTGTGTGAAATGGAGGGGTTACTCTGCTGGTAAATATTATTTCTGTACTGGAAGTTGGTTATTTTATCAGCAGGAATAACAAATTGTAATTTTTTTTTCCTGTATCTCTAACTGGAAGGTTCAAAAGGGATAATCTCAATCAGGAGACAGGCTGATGATGGTTTATATATTTTAGATTAAAGGTCTATGGTTTATAGATTGAAGTCAAATGGAGTAGAATTCTCATTTAAAAACCTGCAGTACAACATTAATGAGCAAAGTAACAATCCAGTTATTGTGCATCTTTGGGATATAGTGAGAAAAAGAAAAGATAACTAATCAAAAGTAATGCCTGAGCAACACATGCACTTTGGATTGTCACTTGGGCCAATTAATATGTGGAAAGAACCAAGAGGATATTTTGAGTAAAGTAAGTGTTCACATGGTGTTTTCCTTTATATTAATTCCATTAGCATTTTGTTTCTGTAGCATGAAAGTCAGGCTAAAATAACAACACTGAAGTAGCAAATGTGCTACCTTGATTCACTTTGCGGGTTCAGGTGGGCTGAGGTCTTTAAGCCCAGTGAAATCTTAACTGGGACAAAAATCCCACCTGTTCACATCAGGTTTATTTCCAAGCCAGAGGAAAGGGATTTTTACAGGAATGATCAGTGGACATTACCCAACCAAGGAAGAGTTACGGTGCACCTTTGCAGAGATCCTGCCCTTCCAGTGATTGATAGATACAACACAGAGCAGGATGGAAGTGAAAACACCAAATAACAAATGCACCAATCCAATGCCATCTGCACAAACATCCTTATTTTCTTTTGCAAAGTCTGATCTGATAAAGAAAAACATTTCCTGAAAGTGCCATTTTATGATATTAAACAGGCCTCAAATGATGTGCCAAAATACAGTGGGACGCTGACATTTGAACTGAAGGAGTTTTGTTTTCCGTCTTGTTTTTCCCCCCTGTGACTACTGCATTTGAATAACTGGAATTTTAAAAATCCCCTTTCCTCCTTTCACCATGATGTAATGCAACTGTTGCACAAGACTAACAATGTAGAGCTAATGCTGCTGGAGCCAAGTTTGGCACCAAGAAAGATTAGGGTTGGCACCAACTACTGGGATCTTTAAAATAAATTTGGCAGACACACTGCAAGGTTTTGCCACTGCTGCCATAAACAGCACACAGAGCAGCAAATGGAAAAGTGCTGAAAGAGACCATGGTTCTATTTCTGGAACAAAGACACCGATTAGCTAACCACTTAATCTAGCACCTACTTACATATGAAAACTAAAGGGTTTTACAACAGTATGTCAAAGTTAAGGGCAGTAGCAGGGACCAAAATGTGACATAACAGGGCCTTTCATACATCCATCACACCAAACTGAGCCTACAAAAGCCACCAGCTAGCTACCTATTAGCCAGGAAAATCTCCAAGTTCCACTAGATTATTCAAAGAGAAATTTTTGAGCTGTACCAGAACACATCTGTCTCAACAAGTTTCTCTTTCCAATATTTTTCAGTTATGCTTTACTGAGAGGGAATTTGCTCCTACTCGGTGATTTTGCAGCAGTGCTCTGGACAGACATGCATATACTTGTTTTTCTTTTTTAAATGCAGATGGAATGGGAAAAAGAAATTTAAGTTTTCTTCACTGTATTCCTCTGAACTGAAAGAGCATAGGCTGATTTTCTCTGCTTTATAAAGAGTCTAATAATTTAAGATGGGGACATCTGTCTGCACCTGGACAATTGCCATAAACTTATTTCACACACAACTAGACAGCCATGTAATAGCATCATTTCTCAGTTGCTACCAATTTTTTTAAAACTCTGTCTCTAGCAGAAAAATTCCATATTTCATGCCAAGTCTCCCAAGTTTAAAAGTCCATAAGCAGCAACTTATAAATGAGGGACCCCCTTCACCAGGCAGGGAAAAGTCAGAAGCATAAATGGTGTCCTAACAGCTTTTTGCCAATCTAGTTAGTACCAAAACATGTAAGAGTATTCAAAACAGATGATTTATCTGATCCTCAGTAGTAACCATGTGTTTTCAAAAGTACTACCAAGAAGCACACACAGTGTTTGTGTATGAAGGTTGGTAAAAGCCACGGCCTCCTGTTGCAACTTCCTTAGGCAGAGATGAAAAGCAAGAGTTGGTTTAAAGGTAAAAACTTGACCTTTCCCCTCCAAAATTAAATAAACTGGAAAAAACAAGGTATGATTATTATGACACAGCTTTCCTCTAATGGCTTGAAATTTTTCACACAAAACTGCCAAAACAGAGGACAACTTCAAATGACCACAAACCATGGTATCTTTTACTGGAAGATGCTTACAGTTTCAAGGACAAAACCAACACTTCAAAGCCCACTTTGTTTAACTAATGAGCAGCTTCCTCCCAACATGTTATATACTATTTACCCTTGGGATCACCAGTCCAACTCTCAAGAAGCTACTCTGCAGTATACCTCATCACCTCTGAGGCTGCCTGTCAGCAGTGACTGTTGGATCACACTAGATTAGGGGACATCTGCAGACACAAGAGTGCTGGCATTCAAAATAGCAAGAGAGATGACAGCTTTTTTTACAAGACTGCACGGCAGCTCAAGAAAATTTCTTGCAAGTACAGAAGATGGCCGCTGCCTAGAGTTCATTCAAATACTATAAGGATTTTATCATCAGTACAGATTAGGAAAGTCAGCTGCATGTAAAAAACAACAGGCTTTCTGTTGCTGGAGCATTTTACAAAGCCAAACTCTTACTGAATTTGCTTACCTCCACTTCCCTTCTCTGTAGAAGTAGGGACCACTGTATTTTCCCACATCTAAGCACGCCAAGCACAAACCCATGAAGACGATGTGTTGCACTCGGGCAAGAGGGCAAAGGCCATTAGGAAGAAAACCACAAAAATGCCAAAGACAGAAAAGCAACCCTACATCCACTAAAAATTTCATGAAATTGACTTACTTCTGACTTCTCCTTGCCACTTCACATCCTTTCTATTGTCCTGAAAATGCAGAGAGCAGACACTGTCTGCAGTTGTCCATACAGAAGAGGCGTGTACATCACATTCCTATTCTCTCCTAGAACACAAAACATCTCTCCCTCCTTCCCACATCCAGCTTTGCATGGCTAAATTCTCCCCAACTCACATTTGGCTGGGTAACTCTACTAGCCTGGTCATTCTACTCCAGCTAGTCTGCTTCTACCCTCCAGCAATAGGTGCTAGGTATGTCATGCATCTTCTGTTTGCACATGTCCTGCCGTGGTTCACATGAAGCATAACCAATCTGCTAACCCCTGGACAGCTGCTGGTTTTACAGGCTGTCATCCCAAAGGCTGCCTGTCAGCCTGCTTGTGGAATTTTGATTATTTAGGAGCCCAGCAACTGAATTTATTCAGTTCAGCTGCAAATTTAAGCATAGAATTGAAATGCCACAATTGAGACAGCCAGCTTTGCTTAGTTTAACTTCTCCTTGCAAACTAGCATTGGGATTCAGCTAGCATCTTAAAATCCTGCATTTTACACCCAAAAACATATTTCTTGACGGTTTATAAGGTGTGTTTTCAGCAACAGATATTGCAGAGTAAATGGGTAAATGGATACCAAACTGCAAGCTTTCACAAAGAAAAGAGGTAGTTACCAGAACTTCTCTCTGAAACTGGCCTAGAACTACTTCCCTTAGTGTGCATGTGGAGTGGAAGCCAAGAGACAACAACCAGGGAGAAAGTAACACAAAAACAGAAGAAAATGACAAATGAAGTAGAACAAGCTTGTGGAACATGGGCTGGAGAAAAGTATTTTAAAGTGTTACAGAATACTATTGAAAAACACTAACTCCTTTCTGGGCACTGGATGAAAAAAAGAAAAAAAAAAAAAAGCAAGCACACAAAAACTTTTGGTACAATTCATAAAGAAAACAACTTGCTGTTAGAATTACACCCCATCTATTTCCCTCTGTCCATAAGAACTCAAGCTGCTGACTTTTTGGGGAAAGGTTAACAACTTTTTCTTTGTCCAATCACATACCACTTAACAGTAGACGTGTGGGACAAATATTTTGAAATGCACATACATGCAACTAGAGCAAAAATTCATGTTTTAATAGCAACAGCCTGGCACACCGACAGGTCTAAGAGTTAAGATTTTTTTTTTCTCAAAGCTAAGCATACTTCTTTCATAAAAGCAGCTGAATCATGGATAGTTTAAAAGTAGTTTATTAAGCCAAATATAGCCTATCTCCAACGCAGCTCCATAAAATGCACCCAGAGCTATACAAAGCATTAAAAGCATTTACATTTGGAAGATACTGGCATTCAATGGCAGAAGAATCAAGAGACTCAACCTATAACAGCTGTCTTGGAGCACAGCAGATTTATAATGAGGTTTAGTCATTAAATGTAGTTACGTGACTTACACAACACAAAAGCAGTAGTGGTGGTCTCTGGACTAATGTAAGGCAGCCTCTGAAATCCACTCTTCAGACTTCAGGCTACTGAAGTCAGTTGCATTGATTCTTAGTTAGAAGCACTCAATTTTGGTCAATACAAAAGTGCAGTCGGAGAAAAAAGTCAAATAAAGATTACACACAAGTAATTTTATCACATAACTACATACGGAACAGTTCTGCTGGTCTTTGCAATTGCTACAGCACTGAATTTGCAGGCAACACCCAGCAACTGAAAACTGACTTGATTTTTAGTAGCCTAACACCTTTTTCCCCCCCTCCCCTCTAATTTATGTTTATACTTATTTGTTAAAGGGAAGATGAGATAATACCAGAGAAGCAGTGGTATAAACAACATCCTTAGCTGTATGGAAACTTAAACCTAAACATGTATTCGGGAGTGCAACGCATGGGCAATACTGCTAGTTGGCCTCAGAATTCAAAATTGAAGCTTAGTGAATTAAAGGGGAAAACAGATTTAGAGGAATATTACATAAATCTATCAATAACTGAGTGTATAAATGAAATCCTAGAAAGACTGGCAAAATTACCCTCAGTTATACTAAAACTTTAGGTTCCTGCCAAGAAAAACTCCATAATTTTCAACAGGAGAACTCAGGTGAGCAGAACTTGAGTTTAGTTCTCACTTCAAAATGGGGGTTTCCCAAGGCCTACAAAAATACTGCAGACTTCCTACCATCTCTGCTCTTCCCTACATTAGGGCAGCCTGATGAGCATTTGCACTTTAGGGCTGAAGGATTGCAGAGATTTTATAGTTTTGGACGCCACTGAGTCAAGTTCGATGGATGCCTCCTGCAAGGATAAAAACTAAAAATGTCAGAACTAGAAATTACTCCTCCTCCATATTCTGACACTAGCGTGGCAAGCTGCTATGAAGCTTTGCACTATCGTTTTGTTTAAGTATTTTAAAGACTGCTATCAAAGACAACAGTGAGGTAATATGAAAGCTGAGCCTGTCTTCTCTTCTCCACCTCCAATCCCCCAGGCCCCTTTCTCTGCAGTTTATTTGGCAGAAAGGCGTTGCATGGCATATCATCCAGTATTGCTATGGGAGTGTTCCTGAACATGATTAATTTGCTAATGATACAAATCTCCAAACGGCATGTTAGTACTGCAGATGATTTATGAAATGCCAGAGATCATTCTCTCACCAGTGATAAGCTCTTTCAAGCTGGTGGTTTTGTATGAAACCTCTTGCAATTGCTAAGACCATTCTCATCTCTGCATCACCCCAGACAGAGTGCTGCGGCAAGAATTTCTTTAATGAATTGCAGGTTATGTATACATACAAATAATAAATAGGGTCAGATTATGAATTCTTGCATTCTTTCATATGCAAAAAGCCCAGAGTTTGCTTTGGAACAGAGACAAGCCTCACTGGGCAAACAGTCTGGTCTGCTCTCCTCCCAGGATGCAAGTGTACATCAGCAATTGCAAAACTAGGGAACTAGCTCCTTTTCTCAACTGCTCACAATATTGCTCTTGGCACCCTGACAGCCCAAGATACACGAGGAGAGATTCCAAAAATAGGTCTCAGAAACATCAATAGTTTTTCACATTTTTAAAAAGATATTCCCTTTCTTGTACAATGTATACCTGAAACCTATAATATGGCCCTGCTCCCAGCATCTTCTTGACCAGAAACACTGGTGATACCAAACTGGCCTTGGTTATGATAGAATGACTTTGATCAATGACATACAGCATGTGTGTTTCTTCTTCAAGCCATACTTGCAGTCAGCATGTGTCTTCCTTGTGCTTATTCAAATTTATACAGACTATCAGTTATTTTTTTTACCTATGTGGAATAATCACAGATAGCTGAAAATATTTAAGATGTGAAATCTTCACTATGACCAGCCAAGAATCCTATGACTGCATTTTTTTGTTCTGACAAGTTAGCCCGTTTAACAAAAAATTTTTGAAATTGGAATAGTAAAGACTTATATGACAGTTTTGAAACTTTCCTGAATTATATTGACTGGCATTAGGTACTAATTTGGTACTAATTTCTATATAACCAGGCTACTGCAAGATACCTTTGTTGAAGGCTATTTGAGCTCATTTCTCACGTGCCAACTTCCCACAAGTGTGCTGCTGTGTTTCTGAAGGTTAGCTGTCTGCCTAGTATTTTTACTTGTCTCCAGTATGGGTGTGCTGAGACACAGCTGGAACTCCATCCAGTTGCATTGACTATGAAAGAAACCATTAATTTGTAAGTATTAACAAGAATGTAATCCATCAAAGTGTGCATGCCCAAGGTGAGCTCAGGGGATTTTCCACTAGCAATGCCTCAAAAGTCAGAAGTTTGAACCATCTTATATGCCACAAACATGGGGTCAATCTGGGCCTGCCCAGATTTCCTGTGCTTTCCTGGCACAGGAACAAGCCAATCTGGTCAGACTACCTAGCGAAACATGTGATTCTTACATGGTCAGTCCTGTCATTATTCTTCTATCAATTCCTCATGCACACTTGTACCACTGAAATACTTCACTGAATCCCATTCAAGGAAGACCATATATTTCTCTACATCTTCTCTCAGGTTCTCCAGATCACAACATTGCACTGAGGCCATTCCAAATCATCTTCAAGTTACTATTTCAAGCCAGCAATTACTACAAAACTTGGATTTAGAACCTGAATACAAAGAGAAGGACACAAGATTTGTGAAATCAGTAAGAAATATACAGCTTTCTTTCACATCAAAACTAAAAATGACAATCTGGTATTAAAAATGCATATATATTGTGGCTTTATTTTTACTTTAGCACAACTGAAAAAGGTGTATCCTTTTAAGATTAGGGCACTGCCTAGCTGTGAAACTAGATTTGTATATTTGACAGAATAGTTTTAAATTTTCAGTTTGTTTTGCAAACCAATGCAATTCTTGCTACATTTAACAGAGTAGAAAGAGAAAACTACATGTAAATATTACAAGCACACTTCGGTGCTCAGACAAGCCTCATTGATTTGATAGTTTAAACTCTTACAGTCCTGTCCACAAGCTGGTAAAGCCATTATTGCCACAGAAGCCTCACAGGAGCAATAAAAAACTCCAAAACCTAAAAGCAAAGCAACCGATTTGCACGCACACAGTCTTAACTGAAAAATCTTCATGCAGCCAAGCTCTTAATGCTAATAGCACTACATGATGCCACAGATCACCTGCAACTTAGGCCACACATTAGACTTGTAAAACTACTAAACATTTCTTTTAACTCTAAACAGACACCACCTTGACACCCTGCTTCCAGCCCAAAATGAACTGTAACTTCAGTCACTGAAGTTAGGCTCTAGGACCAACATCACTGCACTCCTGGAAGCAGAAATGTTTCAGCAAAGGTGAAGAGGTCAGACAAAGGCAAAGTTCCAAAGTAATTTTAAGTGGTTCAACTAAGTAGGGAAGGCTAATGGGAAACCATTTTAATTTATTACAGTCATCCCTAGTGAATAAAAGGACAACGTTTTTCTTCCAGCAGCTTGATTACAAAGCATTAAATCCCTCTGTGTGTATAAAAGACCTATGAACAGCATAGATCAAATGTCAAAAAATGGTTTCTGCTGTATCTTGGATACAGGAGAAAATATTAGACTTGGGAAAAGTTTTAGATATTCAATCACTCTAATTTTTAAATATTTATGCCTTACATACTCAATCTAAGAACAGACAAATGTGCCTATTTCTGCCGTTCCCATCTACGAAGTACTGGCCTTTGTTTGCAGGAAAAATTTTTGGATCTTCTCATTACAAAAACTTCCCAAAAAAACATACCCTTGAACACAGAAACACATCTTCTTTCCCTCTTTCCCCACAACCCTTCCCAACTTGCTGGCAACAAAAATAAATGCTGCTTCAAGTACTGGCTGCCATCTCTACTTCATACACCCCAGAGGCAAACAAAGCACAGTTCAAGGTGACAATATGCTACAGCAGCACAAACATCTTTAAGTAAGAATTACACCAGAAAAGAATTTTCTCTAACTACTGACAAGGTCGTTCTTCAGTGCATCAATTTCTTTTCCCTGACAGACCCACAGTCCTGCATGCAACCAGGAACTGTTTTATTGCACTGATCTAGGGTTGAAAAACATCCTTAATACAGTGAAAAATGCAGCTACTCAGCCCCAGGTTTTTCTTTTAAAAGAATATTTCTTACTCATAAAACAGGATGTCTAGGCTGTGAAACAGAATATTCAGTCACAAGGAGTTACTTCTTTCATCAGATACTTTTATCAACACTTCTCAAGTTCAGTGTCTTGAACCAATACTGTTCATTGCATTCTCAACCAGGTTTTGAGATCAGTGCTGTCCTGAAGGAACTCTCCTTACTGCAGCAAAATCGTATGCCACAGGTGTAGTATAATTTGTCATGTATTGAATTGTTAACTTTCAATCAATTTATTGCCAATAAAGAACCTCATGGCAGTTTAGACAGGTTTATACTGACTTGGCCAAAGTAGGCTCAAGTGTCTTCTATCTGTCCACAACATATCTTGTCATTTCTACTGCCTTAAATGTTCTTTTTTTGTGGCTTTGCAAAGTGTCCCTCCCTGCTGAGGACCATACAAGCATACAGTTGGGTTTTATCTCATATGTGGCTCTTCTGAGCTCACGTGGAACAAGGGGAATGAGTGAGAACAACAGAGGATGGGAACTATAGCTAAATAAATCAATGCTGCTTTGACCCTTTGGGATCAGGATGTGGTAAAAACACATGGTTATTAGAGCTGTGAATTAATTGGCAAAGAAGCTGGTTATTGGCACTGTATTTCTGCATGGACTTACATCATGATACCAAGTGCAAAGCATTCATTCTGTTTGTGGCTGTGGGAATTAATCGCTTCCATGTGCGGAGAGGCTGTGTGATAATTTAACTGAGATCCCCATTGGCAGTCTGGACAAGCACTCATCAACTGCAGGACTTACAACAATGCCCAGGCTACAGCTCCAGTAGCAAATAATGTAACTACCTTCCCTTAGAGCGCTACCAAGCAGGTCTAGAGCAGGCTGCTCAACCCTAGGTTTCCATCCAAGTAGATCTGTCAAAAACCCAAAATTAAAAGGCGAGTTTCTTCCAAAACACTTCAACGCTTAACTCTGGATAGGATTCAATAACTGATGGACTTTGAATGCAATTGTATGTTTCTAATATCATACATTTGATGCAATAATAGGAAAAGGTCCGATTCTGATTATTAAAAACGAAAAAGTAATTTGAAATGTTTATGTGGATGGCAGCTTTATATGCAAGACAGAAAAGCTCCAATTGCCTTTTCAATCCAGCTGGAACAAAGTTTTCATTTTTCTTTTATTCATGAAATTTCATTTATTATGAGCACTATGTCTTAGTAAGGCAGCTGTTGGCAGCAAGCTGTGAAATTGAAGTTGAGCTGGCCAGCACTGAGAGCCAAGATATAATATGCTTTTGTCAGAGAGAAGTTTTTCTTGTAACCTACATTTATCAATTAAAATAGCTAGTCAGTCAATTCTACCAACCACACTTGAAAGGCAAGTTAATGCTACTTTAAAATACAATTGCCAAATTGTTGGAATTACAACAAAAACCCCTGCAACTGCTGCTGGTCATTTCAGTGAAGTCTTTTAAGCACTTAAATGCACCAATCATTTCAGAAACCCAGAATTAAGGATTCCTGATTCTCATCACTGTCCTACTAACATGGTGTTAGATTTTGGGAACATCACCTCTGATGAGCTCTCAAATGGAAATGAAATCAATGTGTTGCCCTTATCCACTGAGGAAGTCACACATAGCTTGCACCTGGAGGCTTCCTATAACATGGGCAAGCACTCTTATCATTCAGCATATAACCTTCAGCTTCTCTGATTGTCTTAAAAGAAAGCAGCAGAAAACTTCACATCTTGTTCTGAACCTCCTCTGGAACCTGCTTATGGCACAAATTTCAAAAATACCTACCCAAAAGTACCCCTGGGAACCAGATGAAGGTGCAGGACAGGATATGGCACATGCTGTTGGAAGTCCAAGCCAGATAAGAGCTGGAATTCTATATATTAAATACATAAATAAAAGAGTGAACATGAAAAAAATACCTAACTTAAAAGCACAGAGCTGATTAATCCTCAACAGCTAATTTGACTACACCTTGTAAATTGAGTTCTTTCCCAAATTGTTGCCTGGCAGTTCAGTTATCAGAGGTAAGAGCAAAACTGTACAATTATCTATCTGGGGAGCTGATTAGCTTCAAATGATTTTAGAATTCAAAGACCTTACTGACCAAGGTACAACACTGTCCTCTGTCCTTAAATAGCATTTAGGAATTGATGGGAGATAGTCAGTGAACACAGTGACAGGCTGTTCGGTACATGCAATTGTTTTTATGCAGAAGCTTGTCAGGTGCATTTCTACAAGTAATTCTTCTCCTGAAGAGCTTCCTAAGGGATAAGCTCTGAGGTTTTACTCTTCTGAGATTACACACATCATTAAAGACAACTGCATCATACCTCTTTTGTATCTAAAAAAGAAAAATAAATCTGACATGTCAATATCTAGAGAGTTGAAATCCTCAGATCAAAAACATACTTAGCATGTCCCTAAAAGATCAGAGCTGGTGGAAACCACTCCACAAGTATTGCCTCAAAACACAAACTCACTGATTCAGAGCAGTACAAAATACAAGGTTGGCAAGAAACCAGAATGAGAATAAAACACATGTGAATCATACATACAACTAATTAAACAAGATAATTGACTCTACAGTCACTCACCTTCAGTACTGTAAGTTAACATTCAGCAGAACAAATCTGAGCAGTGTATTTTGGACATTTACAATCTAGGAGAAATATTTCTTCTAAACTTGTGTCAGGATATCACAACTTCCTTTCCAAGGACTGATTATTTCAGGCCTTCCTCACTGAAGTAAAAAATGCTTAAAACTGAACACAAGGCTTGCTTGACAGCCCTTAAATAAGCCTGGAAATCTTCAAATTTACAGTACTGGGAATTACTGTGCAACTTCTAGGCTGAGACTTCAGGGTAAAATGTACCTATATTCAGTCAACTTGCAAGTTAAAGTGGTCAGATTTTGGCAGCCAAATCCTGGCTTCCCTTTTGCATATGTAATAATCCAACTTCTAAATACTTCACTGTCAGGGTACTATCTGAAAAATGTCTGCACATGTCACATCCCGGCTATTTCTTCTTTACAAACTTTTGATTTGTGGATTACAATCCAAACTGCATTTCTAAAAGTCACAAGAGTGCATCAAGCATTCAAGGCACTATTAAAAAAAAAAAAAGCCAAAAAAAAAAAAAAAAAAAAAAAAACCCCACCCCATGACAACTCAGGGCTTAATTTTCAGTGTAACTGAATAAAGCCCAACATACACTAACCTTTAAGAGGACTTGCCAAGAGTAATTACAGAATTTTAAGTTCCAGAGACCACAAGATTGCAGGCTCCATAGTACTTCTTCTGGTAATGGTATCTGCACCAACACAGAGAGAATCCATTTGAGAAAGGACAGAGAGTTTGGTATTGGCACAACAAACCCCCCTCGTTAAGGAGGCATGTGGCTCATTAATAATATGCCTAGTTAGTGGAGGCAGCACCTCACTAGATTGGGTTTCAAACCAAGTTCTGCATGAGGTGTTGAGGAAAAGAGAATTTGCTGCAAGCAGTACAGCACAGGCATGGTGGGTTTTGTTTACTGCATAGCTAAAGGACCACTGAATTATTAATGAAAGACTGGTAACTCCTTTGTAGAGCGGCAGACAACATCTTTGGGCAAGACTTTGGCTTGACAGGTAAAGCATAAAAATGCTTAAACAGAGCACTCACCTGAGATGTTAAAAGACTTTTCTAACTTGCTTCCTAGGACAAAAGCGTAAGTGCAAGGCTTTCTTGAGAAGGAGAAAGGAGACCAATAAAATGCTAATTAACCAAGAGAATCATTTGGCACATTAATAAGTGTGGTAACACTAGAGCCACAAAGTCATCTTCATTCACCACCTTGTTAGTAACTACAATCTCCTTGCTGAGACCAGGTCCAGCAGAGGCCAGTCACAGAATCACAGAGCAGCAGGGATTGGAAGGGACTTCAAGAGATTATCTAGTCCCATCTCGCTGCCAGAGCGGGAACACCCAACCCACGTCAGGTCACACAGGAAGGTGTCCAGACAGGTTTTGAATATCTCCAGACAAGGAGACTCCACAACCTCTCTGGGCAGCTCTTTCCAGTGTTCTGTTACCCTTACTGTAGAAAAGTTCTTTTTCAGATTCCTGTGGAACCTCCTGCGTTCCAGCTTGCACCTACTGCCCCAAGTCCTATCACTTGAGGTCACTTGAGAACAGCCTGGCTACATCCTCCTGACACTCTTTACATATGAGGTCACCCCTTCTCCTCGATAAAAAGATCCAGTTCCCTCAGTGGTTCCTCATAAAGGAGATGTTCCAATCCTTTCGTCACCTTTGTGGCTCTGCGCTGTCGCCCATAAAGCAGTTGCGTGTCCTTCTCGACACCGTGCTCCAGATGGGGAAGGGAATCTCGGCCACAAAGCGCCTTCGAGAAGTTGTTTTTTGGGGCTTTTGTAAGGAGGAGGAAGCTGCGAGTCCAGATGAGGCGGTGCCCAGTGAGGGAGCGCGGAGCGGAGCCGCTGCCCCCGGCGGCAGATTGAAAAGGGCCGAGAAAGGGGCCTGAAAGGGCGGACAGAAACGGGGAAGGGACGCTCCCTTTAATTAACGAGGGCGGGGTCACCAGGTGTTAACGAGGAGCTAACGATGGCTTCCACCCGCGGAGGCTGCGCTCCCACCCACTGGCAGAGAGGCCGTGGGAGTGCAGAGAGCGCTATCCCAGAGAAGCGCCGTGTCCCGGGCACTGCCGGAGCTTCTCGATGCTACCGAGGAGCAGCTCGGAGGGGCCGCTGCGCTGGGAGCAGGGGGAACATCTGCTCAGCGCCACGGTGGAGGGAGCTCCGAGAAGAAGTGGAAAGGCTCAGGTCTGCCAGATAAGCTGAGGCGGAAACAGAGTTTGCCCTCCTTAAATCATAAACGGGCGCCCCCATGAGACAGGAGCCAGGGCCATGGTGCCCGTGCAAACTGCCCTGGACTGCCAGAAGCAGAATCCTAAAAGAAGTTTAACTTCCTGGCGTGTTATTATACAAGTGCTATGAGATTATTATTTTTGTAAATTCAGTCCTTAAACATCAGTAAAGCCCAAGTTTAATTTTCTGTGCTGGATCCCTCATGCCAACAGGATGCTCAAACAGCCTTTTTTGCATCAACTCGGAGACTTTTGAAAGGGTGAATCTAGTTTCAACTTTCAGCGAGCAGGGGCCTTGTTCTCAGTCTTGTCCCTTATTTTGCATGGGGTGCAGGATAAGCAAAGCCAACCTTCTGTGTCCACTTCTCCTGTAAAACACTCTAAAACTGGCAGCAACTCATACTGGATGAGATATGAAATCACTGCAGCCCACAGTCCCATATGAATAAAGTCCTGATTTTGTTGTACTGTATGCTGTCATTGCTGCCCCAATGACAGCAAGAGGGGCTGCAGGGCCCTCTCTGAGGAGAGCTGATGGACTGTCCTACACCAGACACAGCCAGCTCCATCACAGACCCACAGCGGGATCACAATGAACTCACTGCAGAAACTGGTGGCTCCCCTGTGAAAATACATTTAAGGAGCAGTAAAATTCTGCATATCAGAAATGAAAAGGCACAAGAACAGCCTGTGAGTTCTGCACCAAGGTCTGAGAGAAAGGTGGGAAGGAAAATCAGAAGTAGATTCCTATGGAAAGAGCAGGGTGAAGCCAGTTTTCCTGATAGAAACTACGGCTTTCAGAGTGCCCACACCAGGGCAGGAGAGAAGGACAGGGAGGAGTGTGGAAGAAAAGGAGATGCTGTATACTGACTGGAATCCCTCATTCTCCATCCCCAGAACTGCTCCAGAGGAGATGGAGGAATCAGGAGTAAAGGAGTGAAGTTGAGCTTGGCGAAGAGGGTAGACAGAGGTGTTTTACTTCTTCTGTTTGTTTCACACCATTGTAATTGTAATTGGCAATAAATTACTTTTCCCTGAGCTGAGGATGTTTTGGCTGGGATGGCCAATGGTAAGCAATCTCCCTGCCTTTATCCAAAGCCATGAGCTTTTTCAACTTATTTTCTCCCCCAACCTGTTGAGTAAGAGAGGAGCAGGTGGGCACTGGCAAAGGTTAACCCACCACATACAAAAAACAATTTCCTAGTCACCTCAGTTCGCTGACTGAAGAATACACCAAGAGAAATGTCACAAACCAAATAAACTTCCTTTCTAATAATCTGCTTTTGATAGAATGTAAGAAGCCCAAGATTAAATTTTACTCTCCAGTGAGAAAGAAAAGTGTGCTAACATGGCTTGGAGCCTGCAGGATTTTCCTCCACTACACAGAATCATAGAATGGTTTGGGTTGGAAGGGACCTTAAAGATCACCTAGGTCCAACCCCCCTGCCATGGGCAGGGACACCTCCCACCAGACCAGGATGCTCAAAGCCTCATCCAGCCTGGCCTTAAACACCTCTGGGGAGGGGGCATCCACAACCTCTCTGGGCAACCTGTTCCAGTGTCTCACCGCCCTTGCCGTAAAGAATTTCTTTCTTATATCTAGCCTAAATCTCTCCTCTTCCAATTTGCATCCATTATTCCTAGTCCTGCCATCACATATCCTATTAAAGCACTTTTAACACAAACCTGTCACACACATTTCTGATGTGTGCAATACTCACTGCTTCTTCCCAAACCTCTAACATTGCTGCAGCCCTAACACCGATTCATGACTTCTGTAATGGGCAACTTCTGCTAACATGTTTCCTGATAAATTTTTTGAGTAATGGAAGAATAATACAGAAAGCCCTCCAGAAGCTACAAAGCTGCAGCTTTGCTGCCCACTTCCCACTGTAAAGCTAGTCATAAGCAGATGTCTTCTACCCAATATTCACATTTTACTTTGTCTAGTCACATACGGTGAGAGTGTAGAATTGGTTTCCTAAGGGAAGGAGACTGAAATCCTTTTTTCTCCCTCTCTGACTTTGCAATGGCTCACTCTTCCCCTTCTTGAACTGTGCTGTTGTGAAGCCATAGCACTGGAAGGACAGGAGTGGAGTCAAAAGTTTTGTTGGTGCAGAAAAAGGCAAAGTGATGACACCACACAAGTGTCTGGACACCAGAATAATTCTTTGCTGGGAAAAATGCCATGTCAAGATAGTGATGTGACACCGTGTTCTTTCCTGTCAGATTTGAGCTGTCATTAACTGTAGATATTCTATAGCAGCATTTTCATTTGAACTCTAAGTCTTGGACTCAATTCATTTAACATTGAGATAAAGTTAAAAAAATAAAAATCAGTAAGCAGAGTGTGACTTATTTAAAACAATACTGTTCCTCCACAAACAATTACCAGGACGCAGTATGTGTGCTTTGGAGGAGAGCTAAGCGTCAGCCTGGGTATTACTGCATGTCAGAGCCCCTCCTCTGGAGTCCTATCAAGTGACTTTCTTCCTCAAACACGTCCCAGTGAATTCCACCAAAGCCTGCAGGTAAAATCCTCTCTCAATCCTTTTGCCCTGATCTAAGATCCTTCCTTCACACTGCTTCAGCTGCTTTACAGACTTCTATATTTCTCCTTTTTTCTAAGTGTCTACTACAGAAAGTTGTACTCAATTTCTTCACTGTAACTTTCTCTTAAAACTGACATCTTTGCTTTGTAATGAAGGAACCCCTGGGTATTAGTGACAAATTACTCACAAGCTAAAGAATAATTTCATTTCTATACCAGGTGGAAGATATTAAAATCCCTAGAGGAATTTTGCCTGCTCTGCTACAATAAATCACCACACAATTTTCTTTTAAGGTGACTTAATTTTGCTACCTTTAAAAAGTCACCACAAGTAAAGAATCCCACAACTGTGCTAATGTAAGACCAAAATAGCCTTGTGAGCACTATTATAAAGAACATGTATATAATTTTACATTCATATTTTAAATGTTCTTTTTAAAATAGTAGCTCCTCTCTGAGGACCAAACCCTACATATGCAGGAACATCACCTTCAAAAAGTTAGCAAAATATTTTTCCCTTCATTTAATAGGGAATGGCATTTTTAAAATCTGCAGAATATAGACAAAGTCAGTAAGAAAAGGCAAAGTCTTGCACTGAATAATTATTTGTTGAAGACCTTGCAAACCGGCAGCCAACACAGAGAAAAACAACACAAAAAATCTTAAGTAATTTGCTGAGGTTGCAGGCCATTGAAGTACAGCAAAAATATTCAGTGAAAGCAAAGCTTTGCCTTTTTCATATTTTTCCCCCCAAAATGGTCAGTAATTTTGAATAGTAATATATTAGTAAAACATTGATACTCATTAACTTTATAACTATGCAGTCATTTAGTATGGTTTTCCATTTTATAAGACAAGTAAAAAACTTCTACATTTGACAACTAATACTAAATTAAACTGCTACACAAATGGCTTACTCACACCTTCTGATTAAATGGCTTTGGATAAAATTATATGCACTTAATTATCAATTAAGTCAATTTTCCATGTTATAATCAGCACATTAAGTAAGCCAGGCAGTGAAAGAGTTCATTTTACAACTGACAGTAAAGGACCAAGGCAGAATTTTGAGAGTGCTGCTCCACCAGCAAATGGAAGGCAGGAGGGTATCAATCCCTAAATACAGTACATGAAATCCCCACGCAATTGTTTCTTCCTCTACTTGCCAAGGAAAAGCTGAAGAGCGGTAGATCAATTAAAAAGCAGAAATGTAAAACCAAAGCGTAAATGCAACTAGATATTTAAGATCCCTCAGTGCTTCTTACAAGCACAGAGCATCACTCCCCCAATCCTCCCAGGGGAGTTCCAGCTCTGATAATTACTTTCTGTCTGCTCACAAAGTTCAAGTTCAAAACAATATTAATTCTCTGCTTCCTGTCCTAAACCAGGGCACGATGCTTCTCCCCATCATTAAGCAACCATCCTGCTTCACCACAGATATGGTTAAACCGCTGCCATGATTGAATAATCCTGATTTGTAGCAGGGGAAACTGGGGAAAGGAAAAGCAGTGGGCTTTAGGAAACAAAGTGCCAGGCTCCAGCATCAACACATCTGACTTTGAGCAGCAGCATCCTTTATTACTTTCAGTTTGAAATCAAGCATTTGCCTCTACCTATCACCCCTACTTCGCAGGGGACTACAAGTGGTGTTTCAAAACTAATCCAGCCCAGAAGGTTTGTTGGAATTCAAATACTTAAGTGAAGACTCCGTTTGCTTCCCTAGGCCCCCTCCCCATTGATTTCTCTTGACCAAATTATATTCATCTGCTGCTGTGAAGAGGCAGGATGGCTGCCAAACAGACACAAATCATACATAACAGGCAGCATATGTCTTCTTTCAAACCACAACTTCACATTTTCAGGTGCAGAAATACTAAAGAAGGCAAAGTCAAAGTCATGTTAAGGAAACACAGCAAAGGTCTGACAAAGTTTCCCTACGCAAGATATCTTATGATGCTTTGTACAGGCTTACACACATTTACAGCATTGCTGAACGATTACGTATTTTAGGTCAGAGACCTACACTTGCCTCTTTTTCAGACAGAACTGTATTTTATTAAAAACAAGATTCTTCTCAAGTAGATATTTATTCAACAGTCTACCAAGGCGAAACAAGATGAGAATCTTTGTTTTGCTTCAGCAAATAAAAAAGAAAATTAGTGCCTGCCTTATTTTTGCATTACACTCATGACATACACTGACATGCTAAAGAGAAGGAGATCAGAATACCAAGGGCTAAGTCACATCACTGCAAAGGTCTTTTAGTGCACGAGGTTACACCCATTATTACTGCAGGGCTGTAGTACCTCCCTCGCAGGCTTCCTACCCTATTTAGATTTTTGAACTTCTGCTAACTGCTGCTGGAAACCTTTGCAAAGTTCCTAATCAGGCCTCTGAATGTTGATAGCACAGAAAGACAGAGATTCTCACTCCTGTTTTGCAAGGCTCAGGCACTGAAGAAGTCAATTGGACTTGCACTGACAGCAGTTATAACATGATTTTTTTTTTAAATGTACTTGTACAACAAGTACAGAAGATTAAAATCTGGTCCCTCTCAACAAGGGGCCAACCCTTATGTGAGTGAAAGGATTGGCAGCAGAACTGGATCTAATACATTTACCCACAGCTAAACACAAGCATGGAGAAAATCTAGCTGTTTTGCTTCAAGCAATAAGGTCAACTCACTCCTAACTCTATCTCAGTGGAGGAGTATCAAGGTAACCCTTACCAAACATATGCTAGCAAAAACCATGCTTTTATAAATTCAAAAAACAAAGTCCATTAAAAAAGGGAAAATTTGGACAGAGCAAATAAAACATTCAGATATTTCACTTATAAAACTGTCGCCTTGCACAAAAAATGGTGCTTTTTAGCTTGTTGGAAAAAACAATCTCTTTTTTTCAAATGAAAAGCATTGCTCAATTCTAAGCAAGATTTTGAGTTGTTTCAGCCACAGAAAAGGGGGAAAATAATAAATTTGCAGAGTTTACAAAACTGAAGTAGAAACTGTCGACATTCACTGAAAGAATTCTGTAAAGACATTTTGACTTGCAATGAAAGAATTGTCAAATAGTTACAATTCAACTCTAAAGATGATAATTTGGCACAGAGGAATCAAAGCTGGTGATATACATCTATATTTAAAACTGATCAAAGTTATTTCAAAGTAGCTGTAGGACAACCACACAGCAAAAAGCTGAACCCAATGTGCCATCAAAAGACAAAGTTTGCAACAGATGCAGCACTTGCCTTTAAGAGGGCTTGATGAGCCTCTCTGTGTGGTGCACAGAGTAAGTTGTAAATAACCAGTGATCCCAGGCTTACTCAACCTATTTAAAAAGTAGAAAAACATTCAGATGCCTGCCCCACTTTCCCCTGGCTGTTTCTTGTGGGTGCTTGAGTAATCCTGGAGGCATTACCAGTTTTTAAGGCATCTGCTGAGTTTAAGAAATTTCCCTCGTGCCCTCTTACCTTTGTTTGGATGTACTAGCCTTTCCTACTCTGGTTGAGTTTCTCTGTGAAGTTTGCCCTTTAAAGAAAAGGGAGCAGTCAATTCTCTGTGGGTTAACTAGTTCCTATCTGAGCCTGTTTAGAATTTTTATTTATTTAGCTGGGCAGTTTTCCTTCTCAAAAAGCATGGATTGCAAATGAGAACTTCTGGACCATGTGAACTAAAACCTATGTTAGGCACCATCCTGCATAAAATGACCCATCTTCCTAAACCTTTCCCCACATCTAAAAAGAGGCAATTAACCATAAACCTTCTTTAATTTCTGCACCCAGAAATTTAGGAGCCCACTGCCAGGAACCTGCAGCAGAGAGAAACTTTGTCTGCAGTGTGAATGGCTCTGCTTTGTAGCACTCATTTGTTTGAAAAACGTTGCAAAGAAGGCTATTATTGTTGAAATAATTCAAGGTGTTGCAGCAAAGGCAAGTCAAGGTTCTAGTGTGCATCAATTTCCTCCCCAGAAAGCATATGGGAGATGAGTGACACCAGCATTTCATGCAGCACTCATGAAAAGACATGAACGTGAAGAAATCTCAGGTTTGTAACCAAATACTTCATTTCCTTAAGAGGAAACCAGCTGGGTTATGTTGGAAATGGACTATCATCAAGGAAGTTTCTAACATCTGAAAAGAAAAAACTTCAATCAATCTCTGTCCATCAGTAACAAATCCTTCACCTGCTTTTTGAATTGCCAAGATCCAAATCACATCCATGCCTCAACCCCATTTTCACTCTTTGTATTCAAACCTGACAGCAACAAAAAAAAAAACACCAAAAAACCAACCAACCAAACAAAAAACAAACAAACAAAAAACCAGCAAGTCTTTCAAAACACCAAAATCCCACACCCCAACAAGTCACGCACTCTGCTGCTGCAAAAAAAAAGTCAGTCAACAAATGGCACAAATTTCACAATGGCTGAGGTCATTCCCTTTAAGTCATTAGGATTTGCGGGTGAGTTCTCCTGGTGGTTTTAACATTGGTTTCTGTGATTGCAGTTATGCTTATTTATGCATTTAAGGCATATGATCTAATACACTTAGGTTTAACTACTTCATTCTTTTGACATTTTTTCCAAATTATAAAAAGGATTCTTGGTGTTTTCACTGCCTTTGTAAAGAAACAAAATTGCTGTCCACATAATTTCTTAAAAACACAGAACAGAGTAAGTACTTGTTGAAAATAATTCAAAGAAAAATCCCTACACAGACATTCCCCCCACCCCCCGCCATAGCACTTATTTTTGTTCTCTGTCCTCATCTGAGTAAATCTACTGTTTCGGGGTTTTTTAGAAATAGCTCTTTTGCTGGCTTTTTAAAAACAATATCCAGGCCCTCAGTGCAATTCAGTTATAACTTACAATCAACACAGAAGTTAGGGGTGGCTCTTTTTTTAAAAAAAATCTATTTTTAGTGTTATGGTTCTTAAAAGCTGCACATTTGTGGTGTGTTTCATTCACATTGCATTTTCCACAGCCACTTTGATCCCCGCAATAATGCTCATTTTACTCAATGCTTTTTGCTATTACCTACCATGGTCCCTGCTTGGTAAAAAGGATAGAATTTCCTACTTTTTTTTTTTGTAAACATAAATTTAAGCTATCTTCTCTATTCGAGGCAAAAAAAAGAACCCATGCAGCCCCCTCCCATCCAAATTAGGTTGCAGAAACTCACTGACTTGTCAGAAACATTCAGAAACATTTTCAAGAAGCTCAAATAAGAAAAGAAGTCATGTATAGATGCATGTGCATCTATAGATGCATCACCCCCTCAATGCTCAACGCAGTGCAGGGCCATTAGCTTGTATACAAAAATCATATCAGAACATTTTAAGTAAACTTCACAAATTTGAGGTCGTGGTTACCTCTATAAAAGGTATTTCCAGTGTCCCTGATTTAGTTTCTTATATATAAGCTCATTTCTAGTCAACAGGAGAGAGGACTGCACCCTACAAGGGCACAGTGCTGCCCTGTCCCTAGCAGAAAGAGGTGCCACCTTTTCTCTTGAGTCTCAGCTCAGCATCACCATCAGTATAGCCACTCCAAGTCCCACTGTGACCCAGACACACCAACAAAACATTATTCATTGGTACACAAAACACTATGAACTTAGAATCAGAGTGGTTTGGGTTGGAAGGGACCTTAAAGATCATAAAGTTCCAATTCCCCTGCCATAGGCAGGGACACCTCCCACTAGACCAGGTTGCTCAATGCCTTGTCCTCATTCTGTGAAATACTCTGATTTACAGACACACTTTCTGGCCACCACAACAACATCCCAGATCCCTCCTTTCCAAGTCACTTTTTCTAATCAAACACAAACTAAAACAATACTCCACAAATTACAATAAACCTTTTTTAGAATTCCCCACAAACTTTACCGCAGCCCCACAGTGGACTTCTGTGCATAAACAGGGAAGAAAATATCTCAGCTCTGTACTAACGAAGTATTTCCTGGACACAGCAGAGGTGACAAACAGGAGGACAGCAAAGCCAAGATGCCATCTCGACTTGAGGCAAACAACCTCTTCTGACCTCTGGCAGCTCCCACACACTATTAAACAAAAAGTATTCTCTCCATGTTAATGAACCGTGCACAATCTAACAGATAATGCTGCTGTTAAATAAACATGTTTACATGTGACTTCTAATGCCAGGACATAAGCTGCTGCAGACAAATAATTTTAAGTGGGAAGGATTTTGCCCACGTAATCTTTCTCCTCTCATTTATACAATTTTGAAAAAAAAAAAAGGCACATTATATAGTAGAAATAAATGAAATAATTAAAAGCTCCAGTAGAAAGACTGGGTGAAAAGACATTTGATTATTTTAAAATAAATAATCACTCTGTGACACACTCATCAAAACCATCTATGGAGCGACCACTATTTTGGATCCCACTTTCCTTCTTACACTCTTACAGCTGCAAATCAGAAGTCAAAAAAGGGAACTGGACCTAATTTTGCACACCATTATCAAAAAATACTCTGCAAGAATACTTCAGAGTCCTAAATCCCTATTCCTACTTCCTCCTCCTGCAACACTCTGGTAGCACCAAATGTACCTGCAAACAGCAACACCTCCAGGCCCCAAGTGACCAAACCCAGATGAGCAATTATTTGCATCCTAATTGAGGGGCTTATCCCCACCTGATTAAAACAAGGTGTTTGCTAAACATCATTACTTAAGATCTGCAAACAAAGATGGACTACTGTTTTAAGAATTAGCCTGCCATGAACAATTGCTTTCCGTTTAGATCTCTTCCCAAGCAGCCACAGCCGGGGATGTTTCTGGTTTTACAGCAGAAATGAAATGGAAAGAAATTTATTGAGTTCTATCCTTTTGTATCAAAGCAAATATTATGTCTAGAGGTTTAAGCCTTCTTTTTGAGTAGATATGCACTGATTTTTTGGTTTTAATCTTGTACTTTTTGCTTAACTAAGCCACTGAAAAGGAGGATGTATCTAAAATCTGAATGGCTTTACTTCTGCATATGTCATTGCTTATAGCTCTGAATATAACTTTTGTTCCACCTTGCTCTAACTACTTTTCTGTCCCATGAAATTTAATGGAAAGAAACAGCTTAGCACAGGAGACTACACCATGTACTGATCAAGTTCAAATTGCTTTTGCTGTGAATAACACACACACATACACAAAGCAGACACTGGAAATGGCAGTACAGGATTTCTCTACTTGATCTAACAAATTACCTCTCTACTTAAATGGATATATTTAAAATCCTCATATTAATACTGCAGCATTCTGTGGGCTATGAAAATGAAACTGCAAATGCTAATCCCTTAACAGTTCACCCCCAATAAAGGCAAAATTAACATATTTACTTAGCATTCTAAGCACTCCTGCTGGTTTTCCCGAAATTTTAAAGGCATTTTTCAATGTACAAGTAATCTTAACAATAATTTCCACAGATTAAGTCTAACAACCTGTGAATTTATTGCAGAACGAATTTACTGCAAGGAATAATTAGTCTTCAGCCCTGTTCTTGCTCGCTCTGCAGTTGAAGACACCTTAAAACCATCTGGTTACTGCAAAATCTGGCACAGGAGAAACAAATCCTACTGAAGAGAATTATAGCTGATTTCAGAATAAGCTGTTTCACTGCTACACATCATAAATAACAGTTGGGGTGACAGCAGAAAATTGCAAACTTCTTTAATTGTTTTCTTTGTCGGCAGTGTGCACACACACACAGAACCACGGCACCTATAGCAACACGCCTTGCCAGTCTGAACTTAAACATCCATCTCATTTTTGCAGGACCAGTAGTTAAATTGCTGCATTTTCAGAAAAATCTAACAAATCAACCAGATAAGCACAACACCACAGCAACACACACGTCTGTTCAAGTGATATCCTGAGATCAAGTTCTTCCTTTGTATAACCAAGGTGTATCCACACACATTGTGCAGTTGGATATGGGACTTACTGTTGGTGGAAGAATTATCAACAACAGTTTTATTTCTCTCTAATGAAGCTTTTCTAATGAAATTTAAGACTGCTGAAGCTATGAGACATTTGAAACAGGAGCCGATTTCAAACATTTCAACCAAATAATGGTGATAAGGTTTAGAAGAGTCATGGGAATCAAGTCTCTATGTAGTATTTTTAAAGAAAACCAGTTGGGGGAAGCGAGGTAAACAAAGCAAAGCAAAACAAATCAATGAACCCAAAGCCAAAGAAGTACACAGTCTGTGATTTAACCAAATGTTTTGACCTGTTGGTTGGGAGTACAAGCAGCACGAGAATTGTGTGGACAATTTGACGCAATTTCACAACTTAATGTACGATGCAAAATTAATTAATTAATTGGTTTTTTTTTTTAAATTAAAGAGATCCAAGTTAGAATACATAAAACAGCCACCATGCTATTCCTACACAATTTTCACACCATGATCAATTTTCTTCTGAAATGTTTTCAAAGCTGCAAGCACTGATTATTTTCAAAGCAGCTGCAAGTCTTTGATACCAGCGTGTGTATCATCTGAGGCCACTTGATGCCTTGAATTTCAAGCTAGAAATAAAAACTCCACTCTGCATAAGGATAGAAATGGTTTATTCACACCAAAAGGATTGAGAAGAAAAACTTTATCCTAAACGTTGCAACAAGTAGCACAAAACATCGCACCACTAGGAGAACGAAACAATTTAAGAAACGCTAATTTAGACAGAGAACAGCTAATTAAAATATACACTATCTTTCACAGAGTGGTTCATCCTAGTACTCAGAGGTATAGGCAGGCAGAAACAATCCAGACCTGCTTCCTCAAAATACTTGGAGGGAAATCTCTTCCGGATCGCACTTCAGAGATAACAAATTCTCAGTAACTTCTTGAAGTGCATGAGAAAGATTAATCAACAAACCTTTCCTGACATTGCCTTGAACGGAGTCAAGGGATGTGTAAACCCGGTACCATACTAAACAAAATTTCTGTTAATGAATTTGATGCAGATGAGTAAAAGGTTTGCTTCAAACATATGCATTTTGACAATTACAATTCCACAGAACAGAATACATCGTTACTCGAAACGTAGTACAGTAGTTGTATATCATAAATTTCATTTGGAGATCATTCACTGGCCTTAAACAAAGTTATACACCATAAAAAGTTTACTCAGACTGCAAAAATCACGGCACCAGTTTTCCTTGTACAATTAACAGCGGAAAAGAGCGTTATGTTTAAACGCAGACTTCGGCTTTAAAAATAATTACTAAAAAAAGCCCATTTTAAGATAAACCCAACCACCGCTCATCGACTGATCAAATACCTCTGCTAACTCTGGGTTGCAGCGGAACCACAACGCTCCTCACACCCTCCGCACCTTACCACGCTCCCCCTACGGCTGTCGGGGCCAGCGTCCCGTTCCGCAGCAGCGCCCTGCCCCGCTCCGCGGATCCACACTTCGGCTGGTAGCCGCGGGCACGCAAAGCTCCCCTTAGCAGCCCACCTTCGTCTCACTCCGCGAGCGCGGAGAGAAACTACTCCACGTCCACACCCCTTCCCCCCACGCATCCCTACTCACCGTAAGCGCAGCGCGGAGCCTCCCCCCGCGGAGTGTGCGCTCCCGCCGCGGGCGCAGTGAGCATGTGCAAGAGGGACGCGCATGCCCGCGGAAGGGAGCGGAGCGGGGCGGTAGCTCCGCACCCCGCGTTGGGACCGTGGCGTGCCCACGCTCCCCACCCCTGAGCGCCGCGCTTCCCGCCGGAGCCCGCGAGATGCAGAGCGGCGCGGAGCCGTCCCGCCGGGCAGGCAGCAGCGGGAGGGAAGGCGCGGGGGATTTTTAAGCGCTTCATCTGACCTGTTGTTTCCCCGGTAGCCGGGCAGGATACCCGGGTCCGCTCCGTCCCCCGAAACAGCCTGTCACCGACCCCGCCGGACCCTGACAGCGCGGCGGGGCTCCCCCCCGACCCGGGTGGCCGTCCCTCACACCACCTACCGCGCGCCTGTCGCAGCCTGCGCTCCCAGCGCCCGCGGGGCCGGGGCGGAGGAGGAGCCTCCCGCGGGTCCCGCGCCCCGCCGGGCCCGGACGGATGTCGGGGACGCCCTGGCAGCCCCTCCGCTATTGTCACTAACCTGTCCCCTGCCACCCCTGCTCTGGGCGGGGAGAGAGCTGTCCCCGCCGCTGCCCCGCGCTATCTGGCGAAAGCCCGTCGGTATTTTCACCGCTGGCAGGTAATCGCTCTCCTTACACCCCCGTCCGCCCCCCCTCCTCAACCCTTTGTAGCTGCAGTTGTCTTTGTGCTGCCGATGGACATTTGGCTGCCAGTTTTAAAGAGATTTGCGTGGACTCTTCAACACCACCTTTTATATAGCCTTTGCGTCCATCATTCCCGCTACAGTTCTTGTGTTATCCCTAAGAACAAGTTTTTAAGTATCAAATTTGAGAAGGAGGGATGCCTGTTTTTCTTACGCACATCGTGCCACCGAGCCTCAGGTCCCGCTGACCTGTAGCCACAGTTTCGCTGTCGCGGGCCACCCTTCCGCATTCAGGAGCAGAGAGCATCACAGCTCCTGGCACCACACAGGTCCCCGGGTGAGCTTGCTTCTCGCTCCGATAACCTCAAGGGAAGCAGAATGGATTTGTGGCCATACAGAGGTGCTTCCCCATCTCTCATGTCAGCACGAAATAGATGATCTCTGCCGTGTGCACCTTGAGGGCAACTTTGCCCCTGCCCAATGATATCTCTCTCAGATGTGTCATCTGCACATCCTAGAGAACGGCAACAGGCATCTCTGGAGGGCTCATGCCTGGGAGATGGGGCTGGGGGCTTCTCATCACGTGTGCCTTCCCTGTGTGTGCCCTTGTGCTGCACTCGGCAAGCTCATCCTCACCCCGGCTGTTCCAGCCTGTCCCCACGCTTGGAACAGGTCCCACATAGCTGCCCTTTCCCACCATCGTACCTGCTCGAGGAGGATGCAGCCCGGCCACAGCGGCATTGGGGTGTTTGGTTTCCACACCCACCCCACTCTTCCTTGTTATTCCTCCCTTCTCCCTTCTGAGACAGGCTGCAGCTCTCAAGCTATGCCTCTCCAGCACTGGGGAGGCATCAGAGACTTGCAAGCCCTCACACCGATGGTTTTTATTACACCTAGCCCTTTCCTCAGGAAGGAGATATCCCATGAACTGCAGTGGAAAAGCCGAAAGAGCATAAAGAGTGTTGAGTTCAGGGTTTGAACAAGCTGCAGCCCACTCATGGATTTGACTCAAAATTTTGACAATGGAACAAAAACATCATTGCAACGGGACAGCTGGTTTTACTATCAAAATCTCTCAGATCAGTTCGACTGCGAAGTGTGTTCCTACAACCCAAAGGAGACAAAGCTCCCAGCATCAGCTCGGAGCTGGCAGGCTTCCTAGCATGAGCTACCTCCCGCCGGCCTAGAAAAACCAAAGCTCTTTCAGTTGTTATTCCCCATCAGTTCACAGCACTAACCCCCTGACTTCTCCCTGGATTATCTGCAGGTCTGAGTTTACACCGCTCTCACACTCAGTACAGAGAGATTGCTGGTTTGGGGGGACTCCCTTGATGCCTTTCTTGCCTGCAGTTGTGGTTCTGGTGTGGAGTCTCTGATGTACAAGAAAACTTTTTGATTTTCCTTGAAAAAAAATTTCCTTCCCCCCACCCTACTCCCAGCCCTGCCCCAAAACCCAATTGCCACATCAACTCCTTTGGAAGCTGGTCTTAACAAGTAAGTTCGTAGACGCTAATCATCTGAAAATGCCTTGCATGCAAAATCCACTTGACCTCTGATTTCACAACATATTTGAATATATGCTTAGTTTTATGCATGTGAATAGACCTACAACACTCAATACAATTATTTGCTTAAGTGCTTAAAGCCAGGCGGGTATTTAAGAATTAGTATTGTCTGTGGTAATACCACAGAGAGCCAGGCAGAAACCAGGACCTCACTGTTTGTACAGCGCCCTGCGCACAGAGAGACACTCCTTGTCCCTTTCAGTAGAAGTCATTTTTGCAACTTGTGAATCGATGCCAGAAACACCTTTTTTGAGCTGGTGGGAAAACATTACTTGTTTAATATCCTTTTTATTCTCCAAAAACATTGTATGCAATATTTAGAGAAGTAGATAAGGGCACGGTTGGAAAAGGGCGTGGACAGGAAGATAAAAGCTTTTTTTCAATTGGGAATTTTAAGTATTTTCGTCATTGTTAGGATCCAGCAAAATACCTGTAGATCTTAAAAGCAATTCAGGAAGGTGAGGGAACATATTGGTCTGTGCCCTGTCGTTTCAGGCCAGGGATTTCTCAGAGTGGTGGATTTATTTTGGTCCAAGACTAAGGCGCATTTAGAATCACAGAATCATAGAAACATAGAATGGTATGGGTTGGAAGGGACCTTAAAGATCATCTAGTTCCAACCTGCCAGAGGGAGTTTGCCCATCTTGTCACCCTGTGCTTATTCCCATGTACCCTAAACTTAAAGAATAAAGGGAAATTGTGCAGAAGTTATTCACCAAATAGAAATTCTCCTGATTGCTTTGCTGAGTGGTAGTGGTGGACTGCTTGAGGATTCAGGACGTCAGGTCCTCCGTGGTTGCCAGCCCATGCTGGGATCCAGAGAGCTTATCCTATAGTGTGGGAGAGCCCAGAGCTACCCAGCTTCTCCCCTAAACCTCTGACAATGTCTGATCTCACCTTCTGGTACAAACCAAGGTGAAAAATCCTCAGGAAGGGTACAGAGGGTTTATTGGGGACTGAGTATGCTTAACCCCCAAGCACAGTAACACCCTGAGTCAGACCCCAAGTATCACAAAGTTTAGAAACTGTAAGAATTTAAAAGCAATGTGTTTTGGCTTCTTACTAATTGTTCCCTGACCCTTGCATTCATGCTTTCAATTTCTCCTTGCAATCACAATGCTGAGTAACTCCCTTGTCTTCTGAAATTAAAACCGAGAATCTCAGATTTTCATGTTTTCACATGATGCCAGAGCTCAGGCTTTGTGAAAATAACCACACACAACCAAAACACCCCAACCCTCACATTTTGGAAGACTTTCAACAAAATTGCAAAAGCTGGCAACCATGGTATTTCCTAACACATTATTTTGTGGACTGCAGTAAAACTTCATTCTCAAAGCTCATGTTGCTACTTCTCTCGTAGATGCTCCGGAAATGCTGCTGTTGTTATTAGAAAAGCATTAATTTATGCAGCACTTTAAAGCCAGAGGAGAGGTGCTCTGCCCTCAAGTAATTAAGAGGATAAATAACACACTCTGGTTTGAATTTCTTTGCTGTATTAACCCAGAATTACTTCAAAAAGAGCTATTTCATGCATAAGCTCAATCCAGAAAGGTATGACTCTGGATAGACTTTAAATATGCATTTAATTTTAATATCACCAGTGCAATACAACACTTAATATGGAACTGGCTATTTAACAGGAGTGCCATCTGAGGGGACTTAAATCATAGAATCATAGAATAGTTTGGGTTAGTAGGGACCTTAAAGATCATCGAGTTCCACCCCCCCTGCCATAGGCAGGGACACCTCCCACAAAGGTTCCTTCTCAGGTTGCATTTTTGATGCCGAAAGGCTCAGCACCTTGTAGGATGGATTCTTCTAGGGATGACAAGAGCTGAGTCAAGATCCCAGCACCAATGTCTCACATTCAGCATTCAGAGCCATCAATTTTGACATTCTCCTTATTTCTAAGAAATACTGGTTTGCAGAATCACATGCCCCAGCATGAAACAAAATGTTGGTTGCATCTTTGGTGCTGATGATGAACCAACATGTGCTGTTTAGCCCTTTCATTAGAACACAGAACATTTGTAACTGATAAACAAAGTGCATGTTAGCTATTACAGCCCAAAATTAGGCAGGCAGTAAAAAGTAATCTGAGAGGAGGACTGTAGCTACCGATACTATTGAAGCTGGTCTTAAAACATATGGTTTCCAATCGTTGACACAATGCACAAAAATAAAACCATGCAACTGAGGAGTGTCTGATCTTTTCACCACTAAACGATCAAATATGCCTATTTGTTTTTCAGTTTTATGTCCCCTTCCTCTTTCTGGTTTTTAGAAGTAGGAGTTTGCTATTTCGTGAAGATTTGGCCCTTTGTACCAGCTACAGACGGGCTTCATTAATCAATTTCCACCACTGGCTTGAAATGAAAAAGCACCCATAATTTTTGAACTTTTTTTTTTTTTTTTAAACCTCCCACTATTTTGCTTGGAATTTCTCCTGTAGAAACAAAAGATCCTTCCACTCCATCCTTCTTGTTTCCTCATGCTTTAACAGAAAATTTATTCATACTATGACAACAATGAAATTTCACAAATTGTATAGCCATCAACTAAAAATAAAAATATTAAGCTTTGTGCAGGGTGGGATGTTGCTGCTCCTTATTGCAGCCAACAGGGATAAACTCAATTTCACTGTGAGCATCACTGCTTAACAGTTGTTTTATAAAGAAAGATATTAAAGTGGAAAATTAATTTTTTGACCATTCCAACGTTTTTTCTCCATGAGTTTTTCTTCAGAGCTCTTTTGATAACATGACAGGAGAGTAAAGTTCTCATGTTGTGCTGCCTTCTGTGCTTGGCTCAAGCATTATGTGCATCACCTGCTTCCTGCTGACTCCCTGCAGCACATGGAGTGACAGACCCTCTCCTGTGTATGGGAAATGGCCATGGCTCTGCTTGTGGGAGGAAAGATGGGCAGCAGGAAAGATTTGAAAACCTGACCTGAGACAGAGTTAGGACAGTATTTTAAAATTAAGGTTTGAAATGTTATTTCAATTACCCGTAATAAAAAAAAAAAATCACTGGGAAGAATTTGGACACTGATCCATTTGGAAAGGAGGTGCATGACTGTGGATTCTGTTTTTTTTTTTAATAGAGCAAAGCTGGAAAATGGCCATTACTGTGCACAGTAATTCAGATTAAGAAAATTTGTATTAATTTTTCATAAATGAACATTCCCTTTGAAAATTGGATATATTTGTGGTCTGAAAGGAAGACACATTGCCCACTCATGGAGCTATGAAGGAAGATGGAAGGTATTTGTGCAGTTGTTTTCTCATGGGCTGTTAGCTCTCTTTTTTTACACATCAGGTAAAGTATTTTGTAGATATCAGCTTCCTCTTCAGGGAAGACTTAGAAATTCCACAGACTGGCAAACCCATCATAAATTACAGCTTTTGGCTCTGTTTCTTTATGACTAGAGCAGCGTGTGTGAGACTGGACGTAATTCAGGGACATCACTGAAGTTGAGTTGCTTCTGGCCCATATAATGTCGCATCTGCCTCCAGGTATTTGATGTTATAGAATGCCAAAAAAAATTGAATTTTGCTGGGCTCCAAATGAGGCACTGGTTAGCTTCTAGTGCAACAGCATCAAAGTCCCTCAGCTGCTGCTGCAACAGCAGCTCAGCAGCGCAGAGTGGCAGGTTTGTCTTCCAGAAAACTTCCATTAATTTATTTTGCAGAATTGGCAAGTATTTGGAAAGTTTATTCACACATGAATCAAAATACATCCTTTTCCCAACTTCCTGTCAGATTTTGACTGCAAGGAAGAATTTGATTTTAGCAATCTGAATGCAAACACTCTGGAAATTTTTGGAATGAGCCTGTTGCTGGGTTATCGTTATTATGTAAATTAAAATTGATAATCAAGGACAAGTGCTTCAGTTTGTTGTTTTAAGCTTGGAAAATGTTTACCTAAAGTCTATCTACATTTGCTCAAGAAATCTCATTTCTCTTTCCAAACTGCCCTGTCTTCAGCAAACTTTTCTTTAAGTTACAATATGGTGGAAAAAAACTAGGGGCAAATTCAGTTGTACTTTCAATGTAATTTAACTACACCATAGAAGCAGACTTTCAGACCTTTCGTCAAACTGATTTACGAGCGGAACTAAGGTTTGCTTAGTACAACATTTTCCCAGTAAGAGCTACATTCCCACTAAAGGGAATGCTGTCAGGTAGAATGAACGTGAATCAGTTCTGCCACGCTAATGGCTCTGTTCAGATGAGGCAATCTGGCTGGCTCAAAACTTTAGCTAGAAAGTTTAACGTAATATTTTTAAAAATGCTGCAAAACGTGTCTGTTAATTGTTTTAAAACAATCTGAGACTGAAAGAGATGCAGACGGGCATTTTGCTGTTTTCCCACCATTAGTACTCATTGTATTTTAAAATTTCTTTTACAAGCTAATGAACAAATAGAATATTACATGCTGAATAACTGAAAAGTGCCAAAAATACTCATCTGGAGTGCTCAGATCTAGTCAGGTAGTACTAGATAATCACAAATAGTCTATTTCCTTTTTTTTTTGACAAGAAACACAGTAATTCCCTTTCTGTTTATTACATCAGGGAGATCATTTGCATTTTGCTAATCCATCTTACAAGCAGGAATAAGCTGCATCCTCACTCTGTGAGACCAAGGGGTCTGTGCACCCTTCCGACAACTCATTCCTCACCCTTTAGAAGTACAAAGCAAGTAAATCAATATGATTTATAAGTTTTGGGAGCAATTCTCTGCAGATCAATTTACCTAGGATAATTCTTTTAAAAACTGACTGGTAAAATGTTTCCTTTTCTTTCTGTGCTCAAGAAGATAATTAGGCTAAAATGTTCCCTTATGCTCCAAAAATGTGACTTCTCATGATCTGATTTTTACTTTGTTTTGGTTTGAATCTACAAGCACCTTAAACTGCTATGTGCTGAGTGCTCAGGAGCCTAACTTTGTGTCTGTCCTTGTCAGAGAGAAGGCAAAGACCTGCTCTGCATGGCACAGTTTAGAACTGACCCTGGATATCCACTCATCTCCCAGGCTATAAGCAGAATAACCTGGGGCTTTTAAAGAGAAGTTATTCTAAGTTGTGGGAGGTAGTATGATAAGATCTCCATCTGGCTTGCAGCAATTTGAGTACTTCTACTGCCTTGTTTATACCATTTGAAATATCTAATGAATACAATATGCTGTCCCCAAAATAATATTGCATATAAGGCCTGTAAATTTAGAATAAAAATGTTTCATAAGAGAACCTAGCACATTACCTCTCTATAAACAATAAATGAGTGGACCGTGTAATACTTTCCTGAGCTTCTGTTACACCCAGCCAGCAGATGGGGATGCACAGGCAGCAGTGAAGCTGAAGAAGGTGGCTGCAGAAGAGTGGAGATCCTACCCAGTGACGAAACTTTCTCCTGTTCTACTGTAGTTCGTTGCTATTCCTCCATTCCCAACAACTTTTCACTTGGTGTTTATGTTTTTCAGGGAGGAACAAATGCCAGGAGATCCCTAAGGGGAGGTGACCTGGCAAGTGAGTTTGATCCTGACACAGGCGGTGGTGGACGCTGGCAATGGGGCTCCTTGAGAGTACCAGGCATAGGGAATGATCAGTCAGGTCCAAGATCCATCCAGGGAGCCCAGATAGGTGCAGAAGCAGGAGATGTTGAAGAGATGATCAGAGGTGAGCCACCACACCACTAAGCACCACCTCATTGGATTTTATTGTTCAGGTAGATCTACTAACTCTTGACATAGATCAATAGTTCCAGGGGTTGTGCTTATAGCTGGGGCTGCGCCTGAGAGGGGCAGGAATATTGGAAGGACCAATAGTGGAAGAAGTAATTCTGTGAAATTTTGGTCTTCTTTCTGCTGCACATGGTCTCTGAGAGGATCCAACACCTTTATGTCTATCCCAAAATGTTGAGTTCCCTTTAGGGCAGCCTCTTGCACTGAGAAAATTTTGTGTGGTATCCGCATTGGTCTCTCAGAATGTATGTTTATTGAAAATTATATATATGTATTTACAGTCACTTCTTTTTTCCCTGTATGAACTGATAGAAAATAATGTTTTGGTCTGAGAGAAAATTGTTTCACCATCAGGCTTCATGAGCCTCTCTTCATTCATTTCAGACATTGCCCATTTTAGCATTAACTTCCAGAGGCCCTGTATGCCAGTACAATACAGATCAGAAATATTGAGTGCATTACAAGTAGCAGGTTACACTTCAAAACACTTGGTTCACAGTGTTCAAGACCATTAATCATTTTTATTATTCTAAAGGACTGAAAGGGCTTAGAAACCTTGCCTAGGAAGCAGTATAGATTCTGAACAGCTGCACTGCAATTCCTGCTCACATTAGGTTTTGGACAGACCATTGATTTTCAGTAAATGTTCTTGGCGGCCAGGAAGTGCTGAAACTGGCAAACTTTCTCTCACTAAGGTTTTTTTTTCCTTCTTCTGAAATGAAAAACATGCTGGTTATTCTGATTTAGATCATCTGTACGGCACTGATTTACCACTACATCACACCCTCATAAAACTGGAGTGTCAGGGGAATTCAGCTACAGACCAGACAAATTCAAATTCACTGCAGGGAGCATACAGATTATTTTTGCAAGTTTGGGGTGGTTTTTTTGTTTTATTGTTTTATTTTTTTTTCAGGCTCTGTTACTTGGCACTGTATATATAAACTTTTGCATATGTTTTTTTCCAAGCTGTTATGACAGTGGTTAGTAAGGAAGACAACAAATAGAATTAATCTGTGCATGGCTTCAGATTTTCAGAAGAGACTGGAAAACATCACACTTAGATAAGTTTGCCCACAAACTAACAAAGGTTATAGACACTAAAATGGTATTTAATGCCTGTGTCTATTTTTGCATACTTAGTGCTGCAAATGAATATACCAGCCACTGCACAGAAAGATGACAGGGTGCTTTATTCTTGGTTTCCTTCCTGGGAGTTACACTTTATTACTTGTAAACTGGAAAATACAGCCTCCATTTTCCCAACCCACGCAACTGTTTAGGAAGGCATGAGGAACTAGGTTACTTTTTAAAGAAGAAATAGATATAGTTTGGACTTAAATATTGCACTTTAATGCATATGAAAACTCTCAGTTCTGTAAATAAAAAAGAAGCTGTATCAGAAAATGGCATTCTAATGAAATCTTTTCAATAGAGAAAGGGGGTAAATAAACACCATTTACATCCCCAAGGCAAATCAGTATAACTTTTTTTTTTTTCATTTTCCCCCCCTTCTTACCATATTTCTTACAAGCCCTACTGTTTTTCAGAGAGAGGGAAGTTAATAACTTGGAAACCCTCCTGCCCGGCCAGCAGAGATGGAAAACAAAGATTTTCAGTGGCCAAAACCTGAAATGATGTTCTGAATGGATGCAGAATAAAGCAGCAGTATTTTGATATTTTCATTTGGATCATTTAAAATGGAAATAGAATTATATGGTATTTAAAAACATTTCTGGAAAATAGCAAAACTGAAAAAAGTTCTTTAAAAGAGTACTCACTCTCTCTGTAATACTGAAGTATTGTAGGTGGGTTAGTGTGAAGTGCTGCAGTCAGAAAAATGGAAGCTTTTTCTGTATTTGACATTTGCAGCCTAAAGAAAACTTCATCTTGCAAAGCATAAGGAAAAGGAAATTCAAATGGAGCATTTGATGAGACCTGTCAGTTATTCAGTGTAAGAAAAGAGATATACATTTCATAGCTCAGTAAAAATAAATTTACTGTTTGTAGTGGGTTTTTTTGTGTAGGCAGGAAATTACATAAACATATATTTTTCTTTTTTCTTTGAGGTTTTTTTTTAAACTTCTAAATTTTTTAGTTTTCATTACTTTCATAGGCTCACCAGCCTCTCATGCTAAATGAAACAAGTAAGATGACTCAAACGTTGTAACTTTAAAAAAATCTTGTGGTTCTTGAGTGACTGTCACTATTTTGAGAGTGCAGTCTGCAGTGACATGATTCAGTGCCCTCATGGCTTGTACAGCTGCAGGAGGCCATCAGACAGCAAGTCCACTCTCTCTCATTTATAGAGACACCAATACTTTTCATCTCTCATTGGTATTTTTATTCCAGTAGCAACTGAGATATCATTTTCCTTCACTGTCATGTGAAAAAATAAGGAGCTGAGACTTTGTCAGCAGATGGACAGAAGGGGAAAGAGGGAAGAGAGGGGCTCCCCGATTCTCTCTGCACATTTCCCAGTTACCAATGGGAAAGTTTATGAGCAGGATAGAGAGTCTGGCTGATTTCAAATTAGGTTGTTTTTTTTTTAAGACACTCGTCTTCAGTATTTCACAGAAAAACAAATTGATGCACAGTGCTACTTAGAAAGTAAACTCAGGTCCTGACAATTATCCACCAAAGCATGTCCAGCTTCCCAAATTGCTTTCTTTTGTTGGTTTTGGGATGAACTTCACTTTCATCACAGAGTCCTCTCCTTTGTTTTCAAAGGCTTCTCCTGCCGGGCAAAGTAACTACGTTTCACAAGCACAGTCCTCTGAAGGCAGTGGAGTATAGCGAATACAGACGAGTAATTTGTTCCCTCAGGCTGTCTTGTATTAAAAATTACAAGATGAGAATCTACGGCTGTGCTGAGAGAACACACTGGATTTGTTGTATGGTGAGAAGAAAGCAGGTTGTGGCTAGTCTCATTCGTTTGTTTCAGATAAGAGAGGCACTGCCCTTTCTGCCTCTTTGTTTTCTTGGATCAGGATCAAATCCCCATCTCTCTGTCAATGGGAACAATTGTGTCTGACTCGAGAGGGCTTTGATTAAAAATGTTATGGTCAGAAACACCCACTTCACTTAGAAGAAATGAATAAGGAAATGGCCTTCATGTGTGAGCTTCTGGGGAGAGAATGTCTGCTCAGCTTGCAGGCCAGTCAAAATATGCTTTCTGGCAGGGAAATTAATAAATAGACCTGCTTCAATTGATGGTGATTTAAGGGCGAGAGACTAATGTTGTTCTAAAATTCTTTTGGGTTGGAATTTAAATCCAATTTTAATGAGGTCATAGTAGAAAAGGAATTTATTTTCTATCTTCCAAACAACATCTTCTTTGTTAAACAAGAAGATGGGAGAGAGGTTTGAAAAAATAATTATTACTGGTACATGCTTAAAAATGTGTAAAAGCTCTGGCCCCTTTCATTTCCTGAGGACAAACATGTGATAACCTTAACTGGACCACATAATTGTATTAAGTTCATACCCTTAAGTGTTATGGAGAATTGAGAAACCTCCATACTTTGGCTTTCCTCTGCATGGGATGTCAAGAATGATATGAAAGGAGTGGTTTTGTAGTGAAAATACAAAACTGCTGAGTAACAGCAACATGAGTATGCAGGGACCTGTTAAGGAGTAGTCTCCAGTGGAAGTGGTGGAAACTTCATCATTCAAAACATTGAAGTCTTATGACTGCTGAGAGTCTCACAGTACTGGGTGTTTTTCTTAAATCTCCAGTTCTGGAATGGATGAATTTGTCAGCCTTTCCATGTACCTTACATAAGCAAGCACACAGGAGATCTACCAACCTATCTCCTCATACTCAGAGGGAGAAGGCTCAGAAAGGAGACTCTGGGAGATTCAAATACTGAGAAATACAAAGAACTTCTCAGTTTTGCAGATCTGGCACATCTGTTTCAAGCTGCAAGTCTGCTCATGCTTCAGCTAATAAAAGCAGTGGCCAATGAAGTGTCCACAAGACTGATGTAAGAGGTGGTCTGGGCACTGGGGGGTACCAACATCCAACTAAGTGTTTGGGATGTGTTTCACAGGGGGGGCCTGGTGGGGCCTGGTGCTTGACAAGTACAGAATTACTGGGATCCATGTCTTGAGCTTGGCTTTGGGTCTGTCACAACCAATGAGCTGCTCTTGCTGGGATATGAAGCAGTAATTCCCAATCATGTTTCAGTCTTGCTGCTTAGCTTCTTAATCCATCCTGTGGCAAATGGGTGCCTGTGCTAAGCGGAGAAGGGTGTTCTTTACATGCAGACACAGTTTAATGTCTTTGCCAAGGTTTTTTCACCTCCTCTGCTACCCTGAGCCATCACCTGCTCGTGCTTGTGGCGTGCAAATTAGAGAGTTTTCTTTATGAGCTGCACATAAAATCCACACCTCTAGTCATGCATGAGAAACTGCTGAAAGAGCCTGATAGAGCCCTGAACGTGTCCCACGTTTTATGGACAAGACCTTAAGATTGTTTGCTTTTCAGAACAGCACTTTGTGTCATGCCTGACCCTGCTTGCACTCACAGATACGAAATGACATACTCTTGGCAGGGGACCCAGCTGGCTAATTATGCATGCAGTTTACCTACAGGCTGGCTTTAAAAGGAGCCCAATTAAATGATCCAAGGGGTCAGAAAAAAATGAAGTCATTACTACAGGAGTGAAACTTTTTCTACCTCCTGAGGCAGACAACTCTTTTCTCAATGTTCAAAAAAAAATCAAAACAAAACAGAACAGATGTTCACCCTTTAAGAAGAAGCATCCTTTGCTCCATGTTGATCATCATCACCCTTGACATTCATTTTTATTATTACAAACAGAGGGATTCTCAAGCTATTTGAATATTATTTTAATGCTGATCTCTATCTCATTCAATAGCAGTCAGCTTCCATGGGGTTATTTTTACAGGAGTGCTAGATTAGGAGAGCAGAGATAATAGAATTTGTCTCATTTTCTCTGCTTTGCTTGTTGGTAGTTTTTCTAGTTGGACTGGTATAACCCTAATGTCATTTATGAAAATGAATGTGCTTCCTACATTGGTCTGTCTCCTCGTTAAACAGATGTTTCCAAATGATAGTTATCAGTCTAACAAAAGAAAAAAAATTGTGAATTCTTTTTGCTATTTCTGACAACTGTGGGGGATCTTCTTGGGTTTTTAGCTGACCCATCAAGAGGTTTTGTGTGGGCTGCTTGCTGCCAGGCAGTGCCAGTGCTGCACAGTTTGTGACTGCCCCAGTACAAGCTCTGGTCCTGGCTCTGCAGACCAGTGGTCCCCAGGCAGTGCAGGAGCGATGTGGGGGTGTTCCAACCTTAAAACACTAGTCCTGTCAGTCTTGCTCCACAGCAGTGATGATTTTTCTCTGTAGGTGTGGACAGCCCTTTTGTGGAATATACCTCTTGCAAAAAAGGACATGAACTTGAGTTTCCTTGATTAAATCTCATGGCATGAACACTTCCAGAGCTGCCCAGCAAATGCCTCCTGCATTTGACAATGTGAATCCAAAGCTGCTTCTCTCCGGGCAAAATGCTTTTCCTTCTGGTGTCTATAAAAGAGCTGGAAAAACTTCTTGGGAGGGAAAAAATTTCTGGAAACTCTAAAGTGAGACGAATTCCCCAAGTCATTACACTTGGTTAGTGTCTTTCACAACACTGCTAAGCTCTAGGTAATGATATGCATAACCCCGAAAAGCAGAAACAGAAAGACAGGAAATTATGGCTGAAGTAGTGTTTTTCTTAGGGCGTTTGCGCTCACTGTTGGAGCAGCCAGTGCCAGGTATTGTGAAACACAGTTAGAAGCCCCTTCTCAACTAAATTTCTGTTTAAGATTCAGACAGATTATAGCGAGATTGAAAAAAATAAAAAAAAAGACATATCCTGAAAAGGCAGGAAGCTGCTTCAAAAACTGTCACTTGCCTCTCTGGGAGTCTCGTGTACAGCCAGGTCACCATCCCTGCCAATCTGAAGGTGCAGCTAATCCCACTGCTCTGGCATCACAGGGAAGTTCCCCCACTGGTCTAAGAAAAGGTCACCTAGTGCTTAAAACAATCATGATGTGCTCTTTGAGTTTTTAGGGGTTGAGATGGTCTTCATAATTGTGATTTTTCAATATACTTAATGTATTTCTAATGAAGTTGTACAATGCAACATACAATCAGGGCTGTTGCTTTAATGAGAACTTCAAATGTTGCAACACTTTGGTCAAATCTCTACACATTCCAGTGGGTTCTTCTGTGTTTGACTCTTGTGCTCTACTTACTTTTTTAATTGAGATTTTTTGCTCAATGTGTGTAACAATTCACAAAAATTGAGTCTAATTGACAACTCTTGCAACTGTCCTGTTTCAGGACACCCAGAAGGTCTGATGAGCCCCTTGCTCATACTGACACTCATGACTCAGTGTTTAAAACAGCCAGAAGTCAGCCTGAGTCACCTGCCATCAGCTTTCCTGAGGGATACATAAAGCACAGTAGAGCAATATTTGCTGAAAGCTGTGTTAAGGACTTGATGAGTTACTGATCTTCCACTCTTACTTAGCCTGGTTTCTCCCCCCAACCTCTCCCCACCTGAGAGACTTTCCAGTCCAGCCAAATCCCTCTTTCTGCTCATTATTCAGCGCAGGGAATGCTTAGTGCTTTTGATAACAAGGAGAAGGGAAGAAGCACCTCTTAAAACTTCACAAAAGAAATCAAATGTAGTTGTTGGGCAGCCCCATGAGATGATTAGAAGGACAGCAAATTACTCCTGAGTATACATCAACAAACAGGAATGGGCAGACTGAAACACTTCCCAGTTAAAAGTGGCTCCTTCCCAGTTCTGACAGGGAAATGGTGGGCTCTTCTACCATTTAGCTCCAATTGTTTTTTTAAGGTCTTGATGTAGGAGCCAAACCTTTTTATTAAAAAACAGATGAGCCTTGTGTGGATGAGCTGTGCAGTCAAATACCTGAGACAGGGAGTAGCCAGCACCATAAGGAACGGATCAAGCTGAGCTCATGCATGTTATTCATTTACACCTTGCATCACACGTGGCCCAGCACCTTCATCTCAGCTTTGTGCTGGAGCTAGAGCTAAACAATGAGACTGATTCACCCCTGCATTCCTTTATTTTTACCTCAGGATAATTCCATTTAAATCAGAGTATGGACTGGACTAACCCCGTAGTTTTTGTGCCAAAGAAATCAACGCTACAAGCCTTTGAGCTTCCTGACCTGCTGTTTTGCTTTAGCCTTCACTTTGGGTTTTTTTATCCTATTTGGGGATCTTGATGGGTTCATATTTGTTGGAGGCTCCTCTGTTGTCTCAAGAGAGCCAGTTAGGTGCTATAATGAAATACTGAATGACAGACTTTTCACAGCAAGGGAGAGCAAAACAAAACAGCTGTCTGCATAAACCTGAGGGAGCAGGAACTGGGCTGCTCTTTAAAAATAAACTTGGCACTGGAGATGGTGACTGAGATAAGAGTCATAGCCAAAAATGGTGAATACTTAGGATGCTCAAAAATATTCTTGTGTTAGTGGTTTGCAAATGTGGGAACAATGTATTCAAGCTTTGTTTTCTTTAGTGTGTTCCTTGGCTTGAAGTGAAGTTCAACATTCAAAATGACCATGTAATAATGGAACCGTTTCAATTGATCTGCTGTTTTTCTGTGTTCGGTCAGATCTGCTGCCCCTAGTGCCAAAAATAACTTTTTTACCGATTTTCACTTCTGTTAGTCTGAAAGAACCAAAACAATGGAGAATCATCAAACTCCGGATCCAGTTATAAAAATATAAGTTACTTTAAACTCATTAAGGCAAGTGGGATACCATGAATGTTGCTGAGATTCTAATTTTGCCCCCAGAGTAACATGGGATGAAGACATAGGGCTGAAAGAATTCTCACACACAAAACTGACTTTGATCTTAGTAATTGAACCTTATTAAACAATATTTATTGGAATATACATGTATTCCTATATGGAAGTCAAAGTGAGAAGGAGTAAATATTCCATGATGGTCATTTTTCAAAGATGCTCCTCGGGGCCAAAGTGTAGTTTTGCCTTCACTGAAACACATCCCACTATAAGTGAAAATTAAGTAAAAAAATCCCTCTTCCCCATCAAAGCTTATGGGGTCTGTTTGGAGGGCTATGTCCTGAAGCACAATTTGACAGTCTTTATGCAGACATCGTTGTAACTGTTTGTGAATTGTGGATGTTGACTTCATGGTGGGGGAGGTCTGGGAAGATTTGGTTTACAGCTCTGATATTTCACTTCCCAGCACTTTGCAAAAATATTTCCCATTTTTTATGTGTGAGAGAGTGTCTGCTCTGGTTAATGCTCAGCTGCAGTGTACAACAAAGAACTAATCCACAGGTTAAGGTTAGCTTAAACTGTTGTAATCAACTCATTTGTGTGACTAAACCATCTGCTTCTCTTTTTGCTCAGTTTTCAGAACAACGAAAGAATGGGTCACAGGTACACAAACTTTCAGCAGGGAGGTGCTTGATTTGGAGACTTTGAAGAACCTAAAACCAGACTAGCTTTAGTTTTAGGTAATATAATTTTTCTACAGATATTTTCTGTAAGTCCCTTTATCAAGGAAGCTGCAAAATGCTGGAAAGCTGCTACTCAGGATCTTTGAAGCAGAGCTGAGGCTCAGGGTGCTCCTCAGTGTCATAGCCTGCATGAGAAATGGATGCTTGCTTGTCTCTGTATTTCATGTGTATCCCTAATTTCTCTCATTTGCAAGACAGTCATAAAGGAACTCTGAGAAAATTATCAGGGATCACAGAATCATACTATAGTTTGGTGTGGAAGGGACCTTAAAGATCATTTACTTCCAACCCCCCTTCCATGGGCAGGGAGACCTCCCACTAGACCAGGTTGTTCAAAGCCTAGTAACAACTACATGCACTTTGATTATGGCATGCACAAAATCTGTTCATATTACATTTCACAAACATGCTGAAATTGTAAATTCAAGCACTCAAAACCTAGAACAGTAAAGAATTAATGCTGTAACTTTAGTGTAACTTTATTTTTCCCCCTGTACTTGGTTTGGCTATGTTAAAATTGCATTATCCTGTAACTGCTTCATCTAGATCTCCAGGATTTTGATATCCTCTTTTTAATATGTGGTCCCTGATGTTTTGTACTGCACATTATCCGAATGGTGTTGGAACATGAAAGTTAATTTTCTTGTGTGCATTTCTGTGGTGGTATCACAATCACGCTCGAATTTTTCTCAAAATCAATTAGTTCACCTTTGCATCAGTGCTGCAATCGTCAATCATATTACTGCCTCCTTTTTACATCTAAGGAGAGAAGATAGCTACTCAGCTGATGTGAGACTCTGGTGAATATTTGTAGAATTTCTGAGCTGCATGAATTAGTCTTACACAAGCAAAAGTGTAGTTACACGAGGGGCTACAAACGACCCAGACATTGTGCCAATTCCCACAACACTAAATGTCAACCCCTTACTAAAATAAAAGGGAGGAGGCAAGAACTTCTCGGTGAAATGTGTGTAAGATTGTTATTTTTACAGTCTTTCTGAGCTTCAGAGACATCACTCCAGTGGTTCAGGATCTGAACAGCACTTTGTGCTGCCTCAAGTGATGAAAACTTTACACAGACCCTCTGCTCCTCCTCCTAAAACTTGTGACCAGAAGACCCTTACTTAGCTCTTGAACATGTCCTGAAAACAGCAGGTGGAATTTATTCCCATTGTTCTGTGTATTCCCTTTTCCCCAAGCACAGAAGGAAGTGTAGTGATGCCTTCTCAGCCACTATTACTTGTGCATGATGCCCTGTGTATTTTTACTGCTGATGGAAACATGCAGGTCAGTGCTGACAAATACAGCTCCTGCCCTGCTTTCCGCAGCCCTAGGGAGGATCTGGTCTGGATTTCTGGGTGAAATCTCTTTGCAGGGCTCTGTCTGGAGCAGAATGGTGCTTGGGTGGTGGCCAGGCAGACAGCACAGCTGTAAGTCTGGGGGCTGCCTGGTCTGAAGCTCTGTTGCTATTATATCATGTCCAAACTATTTGTGAATGGGAACTGAGAGTGATGCTTTCAGCAAAGAAATACGTGCAAACACTAGACTTGTAAAATGCATGGAGGCTAGTTAAGGATTTTATATGTGTGGCTTTATGAATCTCTTCATCAGAGAGACTTTGGGGCAGTTGGACAAGGCACTGAGCAGCCTGGTCTAGTGGGAGGTGTCCCTGCCTATGGCAGGGGGGCTGGAACTCGATGATCTTTAAGGTCCCTTCCAACCCAAACTATTCTATGATTCTATGACTTTTGACTTTCCAAATAACATTTACACTACACTGTAGTATGCAAGTTGCATATAAATGAACTACAATAAATTGCAAAATTTAAAGTATCAAAATGCTATATCTTCTCCTGCCTGCTGCAATTGAGAGACAGGACGAAGCCTGACGCACGCAAAATGTGGCTTTATTGTACCTACTCACATGCTTTTATACTTTTCTACAAGGAACATACCAGAATCTTGTGCTGATTGGTCGATTGGTTAAAGCACAAGCAAATATCAGCACCACCTCCAAGTCACAAAGCAAGCAGGGTATCCTTGGTCGTGGTGGCTCTGCAAAACAAGCACGCTCTGCTGCCTCTAGGCAGTGGCGCTATCTTGTTACTCCCAAGGCTCACAACCAAGGAGTTCCAGCATGGCCGCCTCTTATCAGTTGTGTAACACTAGAGGTTCTGCCTAGGTCAGCTATGTCACGTCCTTCACCTGCCCAGTCTCTAAATGTGTCATCTACTGCTTTCTCTTATGTGAGGGTTCACTGCCATTAATGAGAGTACTAGTGTGCTAATCAAGCCTGAGCGTTAATCAGATATTGAATCCTACTCTGAACATCTCTAGATGACAGAGGATCCAAGATGCTGGCAGATACATACACTTTACTTGTAGAAGCGTCATTGCTTATAGATCTTACATAGCAATGAGGAAGAAATGATAAGAAGGTAGTTTTAAAATAGATGAAATTTAACAGATCTGAGAAAAATAGATGGATAGATGTCAAACTGAGCTACAAACCTCTCTTAAGCAATGGAGTTTCTGCTTTCTGGACTCTTGCACCACTGGTTTTTGTTTGTTTGTTTTTTAAGATATTTTTATATACCTGTTGTCTCCCTTCTTGCCTTTGTGATCTCACATGGATGATGCAGATTTTGAGATTTGAGACTTGCTGGAAACGGAGGCAGTATTTTATCATATTTCTCTGCAAGCCCCAGACTTACCCTCCTTAGACATTTCTCAGGCATCTACAACTTGGCTGATAGGAAAGGGGCCATATTGTTTTTAACTGAACTGCTGAGGATATAATGTCTGCAGTAAATTACATGAGAAGGGAGGACACCGGTGCTACCCCCTTGCTTGTTCCAGGGAAGCACTGGGAGGTGATCACAGGCACGGGAGAACATTTAAGGTGCTGGAACAAAGACACAGTTGACCCCTGACATCATTTAAAGCTACTTGATGCCAAGGACTTCCTCACTTTTTACGGATATTGAAAGAAATAAGTCATGGAAATTATGACTGACCCCAGCCATATGGGAGCAGAGAGATTAGCTGCTAATATGGAAAGTTACCTGGCCAGCGTTGAGATCAGTCATGAGGGAGAGGGGAGATCAGAGGATCAGAGGCAGGGCTGCTGAAATCGTGAAGTAATGCGGCTGCTGGTGAAGAGGAGCTGGAGCTCAGGATGACTGGAAGAGGGAAAGAGGGTTTTTTCTCTGCTGAAGCCAGAAGTATTCATCATAATGTGGCTGACTGACAGAGCTGTGTTTTCTCAGACATGCTTGATAAGATGGGAATAACAAAGATGAGGAAGTTACTGTGAAGTGCATGGGAGGAAAAGCAGTAAATGAAGGACCAGCAGAAGGCTGGAAAGCTTCTGCCAAGACCTTAGCAAAATATTGGCAAGCAGAAGGATTTGGGGAGCAGGAGAAAGTCCTCAGGAGCTCAGGTACAGGAAAGTTAGAGAAAAGAAACATGCAGTGAGGAAGAGATACTTCTCTGGGCAGGAGGACTACTCAGGTGTTCTTCTGCGAGAGATCAAGATAAAGAACAGCACTGAGCCAATTAAAAACAGAGAGTATATAAATTTTAAAAAAAATCTGTGCAGCAACTCGATTGCATGGATTAATTAGGAGCTACCCCTGAAAGCCAATAGGAAAACTTTACTGTGTGATGATACAGTTGCAATAAAGATTAATTTGGTTTGGAATTTCTACTTTCCCTGAGCACAAGATTCAAATTTTCATTAAAACAGCTTAAATTGTTTACAAACTGTGGAATATTGAATAATTAACAACAAATGGGCAGATTTAAAACCAAATGATGGATGTTTTACTGTGAAGAGAGATGGACAGTCCATATCTGAAATATGCAGCATCCATTAATATGAATTGCTTTGTAAAAGTCTGAAATAGAGTTGTAAGAGGGATCAAAGCTTTACACATCTATAGAACTGTAAAAGCAATAAAGGCTGGGAAAAAGAAAAAAAAAAAAAGTACCTTTACAAATGAGATAACCATGATGTAATCCTGCTGAACCTGACCTGAGAAGAATATTCAAGGTGAGAAGAAGCTTCATAATGAAAGGGAATGAAGGAAGAGTGCAGGTAGTGGTGTAGGGTTGGGGCACACACAGACTCAAAACCAGGAAATGAGAAATCAGAATGGATCCATTAACATGAAAGATCAAATATTGTGGAGGATAATATACTGAAAGAGGTTGTTTCCACATTTGTTATGAATAATCTGAAGATATAAAGAGACCATGTCTACATTTCTGTGTCTGTCTACCTGTAGTGGAATTTCTGTTGGAATCAGGTATCAGGTTTTTATAGTCAGATCAAATGGAAGTTGAATTTCCTCTCCAAAATTTAATGGTTTTTGTTAGAATGAACCTTTGCCTCATGATTGGTTGACAGACACTGTGGATCATTGTACAGTGAACTATTTAGGTCTTGTAAATTAGATCCGTAGAGGAAAGCGATAAGGAACAGATGTGAAACTAAGATATTAAAGCTTTACCTCACTTTCTTTTCTTGTTTGTTTGCTATTCAGTCCTGATAATTCAGAACGTTTGGTATATTTTTCTTTCTGGACACTGTCTCACAGTCAGTATATAACATATGCATTATGTTAGCTTAAGTTTTTGAAAACTATGGAAATCTGTCACTCCTAGAGCTGCCTTTTGCTTCCATTCTTGTCTCTGCCTTTGGTGGCTGAAATTTCTTTCAGTGTCATAAAATTTAGGGTTGTAAAATTCATATTGTAACTTTAACAGCCACATCTGTTTTAAACATTTTTGTTTTAAGAACCCCAACATGAATTTAATGACAAGGCAATAAAAGTAGAAGTTGAAGGAAATTATCACAGATTTGTAAAGCCATAAGATATGCTTCTGCACTTCCGTGGGCCATCAAATTACAAAGGAACAGCCCAATTGTTTTTATTGTAGCAATTCTGTTCTTGAAATATTTTGTAGTTTAATCTATTAGCAAGAATTAACATTTCATTTACATCAGTATTAATAGTGACAGTTGTACCTAGGTGTAGGATATTGTCATTGCCAAACAGACACCCATACCACGTTCAGAAAGAAAAAAAGAATTTCTACAGTGCTGCCATTGTGCTTAACAGTAAGCTCCTCCTGGGCCTTTTCTGTCTGATCTCTGTCTCTGCTGATAAATGGAGACCAAATGAAAAGCCATAAAAATCTGTCCTTTAATGTTGCATGGAATGTTTATCGAATCAGAGTCACATAAACATTTATGTAAATCAATTAGGAGCATGCAGCCAGCTTTTGGGATTGTTTTCAGTATCACTTTCATACCTAAAACCCTTCCAGGCCGACTTGGTTAACCCAGTCAGTATGTTGCAAGCTGTCTCAGTGCCATCTTTTATATATGTTTGCGAAACTCAGTATGGCAGAGGAAAAGAAGGGGGAGGTGGGAGGTTAAAGAAGGAATTCAATGACTAGAAGCATTTCAACAGCTTCCCCTGCCAACTATAATTGGTGCCATGGCCTGATCTTGGCATCTGGTTGTGGCTCAGTTGTTATGGCTGTTAGTTTGTAGAACTGTCAGTCTCTACAGCATTTAACAAAGCCATTGTAAAGAGCTCTTAGATAAGATTTTGCAAAGAAACATGGGGACAACTGTTTCAGATAAAGTGATTTACTAAGTATTTACAAGTGAGTTGCTGCTCCTGGCATTCAGAGCTCACCACGGGTGAGTAGCTAAAGAGTTTGTTGAGAACAGGTCCACTCAGGACAGATTCAAAATTGCTTTGTACAGCAGATCAAAGATAAAAAAATAACAGCACGGCAGGTTTCAAGTGTAATTTGATTCTTTGAGGGGCAGCACAGGGCTCAAAGGAGTTTGTGTTACACGGGTGAGCGATGGAGTAAGTTCCCAGAGTACAGGTTGAGTGTTGTCTTGCTCCTTCAGTCTGAGATTGGCATCTTCAGCTCATAGACAGGTCACAGAGCAAATGCATAAGGAACACGTATTGCACCAGTCCTTTTTAATTGCTCAGCATAACTTATATAGAAGCAGGATATAGCTTTTCATTTGCAAATTGACATATGCTTGTGCAATTTGTCTGTTTTGTCTGCAAAACTCCACGGATTAAGTTAAAAGCATCTGCTGCAGATTTGATCCCAGTATCCCCCCCTTGGATATAGAAAGGTGCTAATAACGTGCCAATATTGTAACACTCTTTGAAGCCTTGAACTGATAAAAATCTTTCAAAACTGAGGGGTTTTTAATATTGCAGCCTTCTGTATGATAATTTGTCTCATCTGTTTAAGTTCACTGATGGCACACAAAGCAGATGATAACTTTCAATGCAAGAGTGCTCCCAATTTGTCAGTTGCGTGCACAGATTCCTATGTTGCTTGTGCAATAATAATTAAGCCCATCTCATGTAGGAACTTCACATACTTCCTCTGTATTCTTTGCAAGATCTAGTTTGGCAGACACTGAAAGAATACAATCTCTAATAGAAAATATTATCCCAGTCCATAAACAACAGTCTTTATTTTCTATGACATCACAGGTCAAAGTCTGCACAATAATGGGTCAGCTGAATTGCAGGAGAAAAATAAAGAATAATCAGCTAAATTAGTGCAAGATACTAGAAAATTTCTCAAGAAAAGTGCCCTGAGATCACAGTAAAGCAGTAATTTAGTTATATGACTTGTAGATAATGTAATTTTGTTATTCATAATCTGAGGTGTCTCATCTAATAAAACTGAGAGTGCATTTAGCACTTTACCCTGATTAATAAGTTATTCTTCAGTCTTTGCCATGGACAAAATAAAAGATGTACAGAAAAATTCCTTTTTTTTACCAATTATTTTTAGTACTAGTCTCTATTCTCAGGAAGTCTAGGATGATACCTGCTGCATTTTAAGGACGAGAAAGCAAAAATGTGAATGCTTCTCTTTGATTTTAATGAAGCCTGGAGCACTCAAAATAATTATTTTTGATTAATTTGGTTGTAGAAGAAATACCCCAAAGGCCACTCTTTCCTTCACTGAGACTCATTTTTACCTCCTGGCTTCAATAGGTTTTATTACGGTTTGAAACTGAGATTGAATTTTTTAAAATTCAAAACAAAAAATCAGTCAGAAAATGGCAGAAAGAAAAGACAACCTGTGACATTTGTTTCATTTTCACCAGAGGCAGTATGTTTCATGCACTATTAATGAGTGAGAAATTTGGTTCTAAAAATGTAATTTGGATTCTTATTTCTCTTTTCTGTCACTTTTACTGAAGAAACAGACTCACAAAACATCTTTGCTTGCTTAATGGTATTGCTAATTGGCCACATGGGACTCTGAGAGACCATTAAGTGTCTATTACAATAATCAGCTTGCCTGTGACAGTTGAAGTCTACTCTGGTGGGTTAGGGGTTTTTCTGTTCTTCCCCCCGCCCTATCTACAGCTGTAAACTGAAGTTTTGATGAGCTTGCTCTCCATGACTTTCCAGCACTGACTCTCATGCTTTTTTCCAACTTTTCGGGTTAATTTTTGTTCTTCAGACAGCTGACTTGCATGGCAAGTTCTGACCTGTGGGATCAGTGCATCTAACCCTTAGTATATTTAACTCCTGAGCATCCCTGTTTGTGTGCTGGTCAGTATTTGCCATTGCTGGGGTTCTACTGTTGAGAAAGTGGATGGGTTGAGAGATGTGGTTTGGAGAAGCGATGTCTGTCTGGGGCTCTGCACCTCTGGGTATTCACATCACTGAGCTCTGTTCCCATGGTCACTTTTTTTCCCAGGTAAAACATGACATTTAATGTTTTTCTCAAGAGTCATCACTACTTTTTCAAATTAAGGTGTGCCCATCAGCTTTGGATGTCAGCTAACTTTGGATGTCAGCTAAACTGAATCTGAGACTGTTAACATGTCACTCATGTCTTGTTTAAAAAATGTGTCCCATTATCACTGTCCCCAAGGAAGATCACAAAGTCTGCTCAGCCTCCCCCTAGTCCAGCCAAAATCTCTGGGCAGTGTTTTGTGCATTGTCCAACAGCTAAAGGAACTGCTGTGTTGAAAGTAGAAGCTGTCTACAAAACATGAGGAAAGGGGAGCTGGAGAAATGTAAGGTTTCAAGAGCAGAGCAAATGAGTGGAAAAGAAAACTGAGAAACTCTGTGTAAGAAGAGCAGATGCTGGGGAAAAAATGAAGGGAAAATTATACTCTGGAAATGGAAACAAAAGCAGGGACAAAGCTATCAGAAATGGAAAGGGAAGTCCAGAGTTGTAAAATGAGCAAACATAGGTGTGATAATGGAGATGGGGAAAGGGTAGTGTTTACCAGAAGCTTTTATGCCTCCTTTGGGCAGGCTCCACAGGCTTCTCATGGCTGTCACTGGTGGGACTGGAGATCCCAGGATGGGACTTTGTACATGTGAAGGGAAGGTCTGGAGCCTGGTAGCACATGTGAAAACAAAGCTCCCTGGTGTGCAGGGTGACAACTGTGGCATCTGCAGGAAATGCTGCTCTATTATGACAGGTCAATAAAATCCCCGTAACTGGGAAATGTGTTGCACTGATAGCTCGTGCTCTGACCACAATTAGCCAACTCAATGGCATCAGATTTTGTTGTTTGTTCCTATTCACAGCTGGTCATTTTCATTTTGGTCTGTTCAGGTCCTAGTCTGATGGTTCTGAATGTGCTTCGTGTAAACCTCATCCTTTTCTGGCTCTGTCCTCAGGAGAGACAACACTTGCCTCATAGCCCCCTTGTTTTCAAAGAGCCTGAAAAATTATTGTAACTCATTGAGCAGAGAGATTGAGTTTCAGCCCATTTCGGGGGCTGCATGGACTCCCCTGAGAAGTCTCATTGATTCAAAGCACTTGCAGCAACCTACTGGACTCTGTAATATAAAGTCTGACTGTGTTGAGGAAATGTTCCATCTGTGTCTTGCCAGTGACTCATCTGTGCCAGGGTCAATGCCACCAGCTCAGCCTGCAGAACTGCTGCTGCTGGGTCTCTGTACAGTGTCGCCTTTGGAGCTGTGCATGGAGTGGGCACAAATAGGCACGTGTGTGTCTGTGCAGAGAGTGTGAAGCATGTGCTGATCTCTAGCAGCCAGAGGGCAGAGACCTGGAAGCCCATCTGTATCTTCACAGCTGAGTGATTTTTTATTCTTAACCCAGGGACCCTGTCTTCATTGAGACCTTGACTTAGGCCTGAGTTTTGCCTCAGATGCTTGGTAGAGTCCAGGGTTTTCTTTGTAGTGTTGGTTTGGAAATATGTAAAAATAATGGCCAATGTTCAGCAAGATTTCAGTGTGGCTGGTGAGCCCCCCTTTACTCATCTGTCATGGACTGTGCCATGGACCTGCTGGCTCCTGGCAGTGGATGTGTTTCCCAGTGCAGGACACACAAAGTTTCCTAAGGCTGCTCAGGGACCTGGTGCAAAGCATGCCTGCTGCAGACAGCCAGGCTCACTGAGATACCCCAGTCTAGATGCAAACAGAGACTGTGCTCTCTTCCTCTTCAATCTTTACAGTGAGGGTGGTGAAACACGAAGAGGTTGCCCAGAGAGGTTGTGGATACCCCCTCTCTGGAGGTGTTCAAGACCAGGCTGGACAAGGCACTGAGCAGCCTGATCGAGTGGGAGGTGTCCCTGCCTATGGCAGGGGGGGTGGAACTCGATGATCTTTAAGGTCCCTTCCAACCCAAACTAGTCTATGATTCTATGAATCAAGGAGCACATTTGCCATCTGCAGAGTACAGGTGGGGCTCCTCATGCAAACCCCCTCTGATTCTGGAGAACCCACACACTGCCTGGGTTGTTCTGCTGGCACACAGCCATCTGCACCCAGCAGAGCTGCTGCAGCGTGGTACTGACAGACCTTGGTCTTCAGTAGCAGCCATTTTAGAGCTGACATTGAGTTAATCTATGAGAAATTGCTTTGAATAGGTGATAACCTGTCCTGACCACAGGATAGTTGCTATAGGGAATCAAACTGAAGAGCCCTAAAACCTGACTATCATTATGCAGTTTGCTTTTGGGCACAGCTGCTGAACTGTAATCATTTCTCTCTGTTGAAGACGCACCAATTCCTGCTGAATTCTTGCCAAACAAATGCCAGAAATTGGAGCCACACCATCACAGAAAAGATAATGCCATTTTGATATTATTCATTTCAGTTTGGCTCCCACATTGCCAGACATGGGTTTGACACCTGCTGCAAAGCTCTCTTCTTACTTTCTTACTTCCACTTTTTTGCTTAGAGTTAAACCAAAAAGCATTTTTCCCCCTTCAGTCTCACCATGTCACTAATAGGACTTTTCAAAACTTTGTCAGTCACTTTCCATAACAACCTGAGGAATACTGCAGGGACATCTCTAGTAGCTGGATACAGGATATTGTGTTTCTTATTTTGTCCAGTTGAGTAATTGCTTGGAGTAGATTTGTGGGTTTGCACAACTTGCTTGGGAGGAAGAGAAAAGCCATTTGGGGGATCTAAATATTTCTAGGGTGACTTACAGAAGAATCAGGTTAAAATCAGCAGGTCGGGATGTGATTTGAGATCATAAATTAGGTGTCTGGGGAGAATGTGTTGGGAGGAACAATGTTCAGCATATTGAATTAATTTGAAAAATCATTGTTTATCAATGTGATATTTTTCACCATTAAAATGAAATGTTGCACCAGCTTTTTGCGTGTAATGCAATTTAGCTGTTGAAGAAAAGGGTGAGAATTGAAATTACTAAGCTCCCTCCTTGTTGTTTCTCTTATTCTGGAGAAAACATTCCTGGAAGTGACACTCTCAGACTGCACTATAGGTTTGGAGTGGGGAGCTCAGTTCTCACCCTGGAAATCATCTTTCTACACCAAGTTGCAGCAGGGAGCCCAGAGAGGAGCACATTTGGGCAGCAGCCTGTGTGAGCAGTGTAAGCTGTTCCTCAGTCTGGCATCCTTCACTAACACCAAATTTGCTTTAAGGATCAAAAAAAAAACCCCAAAGACAGAATGTGTTAGAGAGTGAACATATGTTGGAAGTTCAGCTTCAGTAACACAATAAGCTCTTCAAAAGTGGCTTCTCTTTCTTCTCAATGTAAATATATACCCATGATAACCCCAGACACACTCATTTTCTTCCTATTCTCTCCCTTTCTTATCAGAGTTGGTGTTCTGTGTGTTACTGATGTGGGCTCATTGGTGAGCTTGTGCTCCTGTCCATATGTGCAAATCACTTAATAAGATGAGAAGCAATGTGTAAAATAACAAGAGTGTTGATGTAAAGTTCTCAAATGGCCACCACTAGGATTAATAGTTAATGGCCTATTGACACAGAATATTTATTGATGAGCAGCACAAGGTTCCAGTAACACCAGTGCAGGGTTGTTTTGGAAGGCTGCATCTTTTTTAGAAAGAGATGATAATTTAATTTGAGAAATGCATATTAATGGTGTCTGTGATGGAGTCTCTCACTGCAGGGTGTGGAAGAGCATTTACTTAGAAGGAAACTGTTTGAAGTATAAAAATCATAGTACATGCCTAAAATCACAGTAGATTTTTTGAAGGGCCTGATGAGATTGTTATGGCTAATGGCTCTTTTAGAAATGACTGATAAGGTAATTAAGAAGAAAAAAAATTATGCTTTGGGGTATAAATTGATCAAAAAGATCTTTCCCACACACAGCTGTCTAGTTAAGTATTCAAAATGCAAATGCATGCATATATGAGTGAGTGGGATTTCCCATCCTTGGCAACACTGGTAAGGAGAAGCAGCAGAGTGGACCAACGCCATCCCCCTCCCTGCCACCAGGGACCAGAGTACCCCTGATTTAACCAGGGCAGCCACCAGGTGACCCGGCTGTGCTGGTTGTTCAGAGAAGGGTTTGCCTCTGCCCTTGGTTCCTCCTGTTCAGTCAATGCCTGGTCATTGGGAACATGTGATGATACAATGCAACTCCCAGAGAGAAAGGGAACTGATGGTGCAAATGGGTGAACTTCTCCAAGGTCAGCAATTCTTCAGGACAGCTGAATGTTCCCCTGGACTCAGTGTTTAATCTTAGTGAACTTTATACTGAGCCTCACCAAAAAAATGCTCCCAGGATAAGCAGTGGGTGGAGTTACTGACTCCAGAGCTGAGGAACCATGATCTATGTAAAAGCTGAGAGCTCTGCAGGAGGCTGATGGGAAACCTCAGTGAAAAGGCAGCTCCTTCCCCAAATTCCTCTGCAAGTGATAGAGGGAACTGCAGTAATATGATCTACTGATCCCTTCAGTAGATAAAGGTCATGTATAGCATTTCCTGCCTGATTCCTACAGCTGCTACTAAGCAGAACAAAACCAAAAAAGATCAGTGGAATAAAACAGACTCATTCACTTCAGATGGAAGAAGGTGCTGGCATAGGTGGGAATGCTGCTATTAATACTGGATGTATAGGGAAATCTACCCTTATAGGTGTGCAAGTGGGAACAGAAACACACAGATTTTATAGTATATTTACATACACCTACGTGATAGCCTATATCACTCTATGATAAACACACATCTCTGCTCACAGGCAGGCACCATACCATGGTACATACATGCACAGACACATATCCAGATGCCACCTGTAATTTTAGGCCACCGCACTGGGCAGAACAGGTAGCAATGAACTGACCTCCAAGACTGGGAAGTGAATTGAAACCCAGAAGCAGCCAGGCTGGGGCTTTTAATGAAGTGAATGAGGAATGAAAAAAGAAAGATTGAAAGTGCCTGATGCTGCATTGCATAATTGATGAGACTCCAAGCAGGGCTTCAGTGTCTAATAAATTATTAAACACTGACTCATTAGGGAAAGATTTAATTATAGGGTAATTTAATTAAACGATAAGCAAAAAATAAAAAAGCTTTAAGGGACTGAGTCCTCCTGTTTTTTCACTGAGAGGAGAGAGGAGCCAAGAAATAGCCCTGGGGGTAGGGAAGTTGTTTGCTGTGCACAGGAGGAATGAGCTGCATCTTCCTCAACGTCTACATTTTCCTTTACTCGTAGCAAAGTTCTGTTTAAAGCAGTTTTGTAGACACTTTTCCCTGGTGTCTTGCCCTGACTACAGGGCAGCTGACCCCTAGCAATGCTGTCACAAGTGGTGAGAGGAACAAGATCAGTGTTTGTGGATGCTGGGGAGTGCAGAGCTGGAGCTGTGGTTAGGTCCAGGCTTCACTCCCAGAGGCTCTGTTTAGGCCAGGGCTGGGGTGGCCCTGTTCTTTCACTTACTGATCCCCACCAGCCACCCTGCTCCAGGGCACAGAGTGGCACAAGAGGGTGTCCACTCAGTTTTCAATCTCGATGAGGCCAGAGACTTGAGCTAAACCTGACCTCCTTCCTGGCAGGGCAAAGGCTCCAGGTGCTTATGCCAGGGCACCTACCCATGCTCTTTCAGAAGAAGTAAAATCCCTCTTAATCTCATTGTCCAAATAAATCTGGATGACACTGAACAAGACAAGGACCTCCTGTGGTGTAGCTCACGCAGGGATCATGTCTTGGAGAACAAGAGCAGAAGAGCCAAGTCAACACTCCTCAGCAGCTCAGGTGTGTTTGGAGCCAAGGGGCTGGGTTTTTTTGATCCCCATTAAAAAGAATGAAGATATCATCTAGATCCCTGAAGGCAGGTTGAAGGGACACTAATCCTCTAATGAGTATTTGACAGCAGTGAGAGGGCTCTATGAGGCAGAGCCAGGGTCTGCAGCAAAAGCTCCCTCAAATTCCCACATTGTCTGGCTTATATAGAGGTAAGAGCTCCCAAAAATCACTCTACAAACAATGTGGATAGCAGGGGTTGGGAAAAGAGACCCAATTACTTGCCATCTTCCCATGACTGGAGGAAAGAGAAACTTTCATTTCACATTTTCATCATCAGAAACTTGTACAAAGAATAACTTTCCCTACAAGGTGTTTTTTTTCATCCAAATGAGTTTATTACTCCATCTCAGTTAAGGATATTAGAGGGGGCAGCTGGGACGTAAGAGACAGGTTGTTCAGAGAGCCAAGGGACAGCAGTGATGGTGAGCTGAACAGCCCAGAGTTATCGCCTCTGCATCTGTTCTGGTGAGTCCCACTAAGCTCTTTACCCACCCTCTCTGCATATACAACGTCTGTAAAAGAGAAAAAAATCAGCCTTGTTGGGTTATTTGATTGCTTTGCTGGGGACTGTGAGCAGGATGGCTGCCCAGCTGCTGCCACTGCACAAGGAGGTTTTCAAGATGGGACAGACAAGGTCAGGTGCATCTAAACTGATAAATAAAACAACAAGAACTTGCGAAATGACAAGCGTAGCAGAAGCAGAAAATCCTCATTTCCAAGAAGTTACATTCAGTATCTGTTTTACTTTGAAAAGATACATGCAGCTGTCCTACATTTGCTCAAGTCCTCAATCATTCCTTCCCTGTTTCAATTCCTTCAGGCTTTCCAAGAGCCAGTGTATGTCTACAAAACAGGCTGAATTAAGACTGAAATTTTGCAATATCTTTCAGGTTGCTGCAAAACCAATAACACCTTATTTCGCTTTTTTTTCCCCTCATAACAGGAAGACAAAAAACACATAAAATTATCTTTGATTGGAGGAATCTGTTCATCTCCCCCCAGGAACAGCAAGAAGAGGGAAGTGATGGTGAACACAAAGGTGATGGAGGTACATCAGGTGGTGTTAATAAGAGTGAAGCCATCTAGTTAGAGAAAATGGTGATTCCCCTCTGCTCCACAGCTGTGTGATCCCCTCCTGGAGTGAAATGCTGGTCCTGGGCTCCCCAGTTTAAAATAATCAATAAATAATAATAAACGGGAGGGCATCCATTGAAAAGGCACTGAGATAGTGAGGAACTGGAGCAAGCAGCTGAGTGAGAGCTGGGAAAGGCTGAATGGGGATCTTAATTGCTTCTAATTGCCAGGATTGTAACAGGTAATTTTATTCCTCTGAGGATATTTCCAGCTTTAGGATTGCAATAAAATGCTCAGCTAGACATGACCTCAAGTAGGAAAAATACCTTTGTCTTTTATCAAGAGAGAGGAGAGTTCATAGACAAAATTGTACTTAACTGCAGTCATTTGCCCTATAAAGGCTGTTTTTTGGGGGTGCATGTTTGCTGCTTGTGAAAACAGGAAAGTAGCAGGATTTTTGTGCTGAAATGCAACACTGTAGGTGAGAGTGGCCAGAAATTTGGGAAGTTCCCCAGAATTTATTATAGCTCAGAGATGAAAGGTCTGTCAGATAAAGGTGAAACCTGACAACATCTGCCTCTTTAAAATCACCCCTAATTGCCTAAGAGAGAGGAAACCAGTCCAAAAAGCATTTACATGCATTTTAAGGAGAGATTATTCTGTCTGAGACAACCTGTGTTAGCTTCTGTTCAGAGTCTCATTAGGTCCTGGCACAAAGCTGTGAATGAAAAAAAAGATCTTTCCTAAGTTTGTTCCTGCAGAGAAAGCCAAACCCAGGCTAGATCAACTTTAAAAAAAAAAAAAAACAAAACAAGGGATGATAGAAAGTATGAGTGCTTGGCTGTCTGGCTGAACCTTTTCAGGTTAGCATGGAAACCAACCTGCTGAAACAGGGAGGCTCTAGAAGATTGTTGGCAACCCAAAAGTAGATCAGAAAATTTATCCTGCCCAGTCAGTAATTTTAAGTTCTGTGGTCATACTTAGACCAGTTCACAGTTCAAAATTAAGGAATCTACTTAATCCCTGTAACAGGTAAAGGATAAATCCCTTTAACTGGGGACCTGGGAAATGGAACAGGGATGCTAAATTTCAACAGATGAGGAAGTAAAAAAAAATAAGCAAAAAGACAGCAGAATGAATAAAGCAGATTGCAAAATTAACAACAATTAGAACAGCCTAATTCATCCTCTCAAACTATGTTGCAGTGTATGCTTATAGTTTTTGTTACCTGTAGGTGAACTTCCTATGTTTAGTACTAGGGGGTTGGCACAGGAACAGCACTTACTCTTCAAAGACCTCAATCTTTAGCATTATAATTTTCTTTTGAAGATATCCTATAATGAATTTAAAACTGCCTTTCTGTGAAAATTCTTTGCTAGTTCTCAGTGTGGGAAGTGGAGAAGCCTCTCCTTATAAAGACTCCCACTCTGAGCATTCCTTACTACCATGCACAGAGCATCTCGTAAGAACGTAGATGGATGCTGTGGTCACAGTTTCCTTCCTCTGGCTGAGAACAAGCATCAGCTCTTTCATTTCAGAGAGAATGCCAAGTGCTCCCATTTCTATTGATGTCAGAATGATTACTTTTGTGATTGCTCTCAGTTACTCTCAAGGAGTGCTTTCGAAAGAAGGCAATCAACGAGGCTGAAGAAAGCTGTCTTAATAATGCAAATTTATACTTTTGTATGACTGCCCAAATGCTGAGCTAACTCAGTCTTAGGAATTCAATAACAGAGGTATGAAGAACTGCTGAAATCTCCCAGTTCTTTGCTGTGAATTTAAAACTGCCAAAGAATTGAATGTTTCCCTTGGTTTGCAGAGATGCTCAGAAGACGATGCTCTCTTTGGTCTGCAGAGGGAGCAGGTAATTTTCTAAGAAAAAGTGTTTCTGATGAGAGTTTCGGAAAAAAATGAAATTATATGGAGATTGCCTGTCAGCTGATGGATCAGCTTTTTCCTCCAAGACGAGAAAGGGAAGAAGCATGAAATAAGCAAACTGGTAAGACATGAGGAAGAGTGTCTCAGCCAGCATCAATGGGTGCTAATGAAGTGGTCACCAGCCTGCCTGCCCCCCACTCCACCCTGCCTTTCTAGCTCGGGGGCCACCAGGCCTGGAGAGGAACATCCCTCAGGTCCTATGGGGGGGGCAAATGGTGGCTGCTGCCCTTCCCTGGGGCTGTGAAATAGGGGAGGGGGTGGAGGAAGCAAAGTGGGAACAGCTGGGGGAGGTCTCCAATGGAGCCCAGGTGCTCTGGGATTTGGTGAGAAGTGAGATGGAAAAGAGTTAGTGGGGGACAGAGACATGAGATGGGGGAAAGAGGAGTATAGGGAACCTGTTGAGACGCAAAATGGAGGGGAAAATAGAAGGATATGGACCTGTTGGAGAAGGCCTAGAGAAGGCCATGAGGAGGATCAGGGGGCTGGAGGACTACAAGGACAGACTGAGAGAACTGGGGCTTTTCACCCTGGAGAAGAGAAGGCTGTGGCCTTCTCACAGAGGTCTCCTAGTGCCTGAAGGGGCTACAGCAAAGCTGGGGAGGGGCTGTTTGCCAGGTTGTGGGTGACTGTAAATGGTTTGAAACTAGAGCAGGGCAGAGTTAGATTAGACATTAAGTTCTTCCTCATGAGGGTGATGAGGTACTGGAGCAGTTTGCCCAGGAAGATGGTGGAAGCCCCATCCATGGAAACACTAAAGGCCAGCCTTGCTGAGGCTCTGAGCAACCTGGTTTATTGCAAGATGTCCCTGCTTCCTGCCAAGTTGAACTAGATGATCTTTAAGGTCCCTTCCAACACAAACTATTCTATGATTTCTTGATCCTTAATAGAAAAGGAATAGAAAAGAGATTTATCTAATGGAACAGTTAATTTGAAGAGCTTTAACTGTCTATGCCTAGTTACTAGCACTCCACATTTTTGTTTGGTGATCTTTAGAAACCTCAGTTTCTCCAAACCAAAAATGCAGAAGTCTCCCAGATGTGCTGTGAAACAAGTTGTCCTGAACTTGCCTGAGAATAAAAAGACTATTCTTTGCACTCATGGCTTCTTTTGAGTCAGATGTCTCAAGCTCATTGCAGACATTACAGTAGCCCCAAAGTCAGGGAAACAAGATTGATTCAAATGGTGCAAAGATGGGACAGACAGACATCCATTTGGCAGTGCCATCATCTGATGTAAGTACTGGGGGCATTGTTACTGGGATTAGTATTACACGGGTGGGAAGAGTGGTGGCCAGCAAGTGCTGGTCAGTGCTTTGGGAACAACTCAAATCCTTGTCCTTCATCTGGAGCAGCCTCACTTAGCACAGCTCTTCCAACTGCAGGGAGAAGTGACCTCACCAAGTCATGGAGGCTCTTGGTGTTGATGTTCTTCCCCAGCTGCTCTGCACTGCAAAGCCTTTAGAAACACTTTGGGTGGAAGTTTAGGTGGCAAAGTAGTCTTTGACATTATTATTCTTCTTTGCTACCATAATGATTGTTTTGAAAGATTTGACTTGCTGTTTTTCAAAGAGATTTTCTACCTGATATGCAGAAAACCACCCCGAGGGGGAGGAAGAACCCTCTCCAGTGAAAGACTCCCTGTTACATCCCCGAGCAGAGGCAAGCCCCTCTTTTATTTTGCTAGTCTACCTGCTTTGCTGGCTGATAGCTAGAAAGGATTTAAAACCTCTCTGTCTCTCCATTTCAGAGGTAAAACATTGGGCTTGTTTTCTTGCTGTGACCTCCACGAAGTCTGGCATATTTCTGGAGTAAGATTGACCCCAGGTTCCTTTTTCTGATGTTTTTGGATTAAGGCACTCACGTGGGCCATAATACAGCCAGCCTTTCCCAGCTGTGAGAGTTTGTCCTGGGTTAGCACAAGCAAATGTCTGTTAAGCACAGGGTCATGGAGCTGCAGCAGGGCCTCCTGCAGATCAGTGCTGAAGTGTGTTAAAGTGAGAGGAGGAGAGCATGTCTGAGGATGCTGAAACCCTGTGGGTGCCACAGATCATCCTTGATGTGCTGTGATACTCAACCATCCTCAGAAATGTATTAAAAGTTGGTTTATGAACAGAACATCTGTATTTCAGGCTGCCTCACCCAATGCACAACCTGCTGTTGTCCCATGAAGAGTTGTAGAGTGTATTTCTGTGAGACAAGCTGATTTTTCCAGAGCTGCTGAGGCCAGTTAGACTTATCTTCCATTACTCAAATCTGTTCTTCTCAAAATACCAACCCTAACTTCATTGGTAACTGAAGGGAATAAATGCAGCTTGGAGTACAGCAGGAGGCACTCCTGTCTCATTGAGGGAAGATGTGCTCTGAGAGCTCATCTCTAGTCAAGAACCAGGTAAATAATGTGTGAGACCCCAGGGAATGTGTTTGTGGCACTGTACTGGAGTCAGCAAGGTTAGGTCTGTGGCTCTTAATGCTTCCTCTTCCAGTGCTTGATTCTGCTTAGGTTCATATGTATCTAATATCATAGCATTGATAACTTCTTAGCATCCAGCTAAGAAATTCAGTGTGGAAGACAAAATGCAGAGCTGACGTTGGTAGACAGAGTAAGAGGCCATAGCCAAAAAAACTCCATTTCTGGCTCATAATAGTATTTTCCAGCCTCCTCCCTATTCAGAGTCTTGCCAGATTCCCATGCATTTATTGTATGTAACACCTGAAATCAAATGTAGATATGATTTTTTTCTTTAAGCAGGGAGTCAGGTTTAAAATTATGGCACCTAATAGCCAGGGGAAATTTTCTAAGTGCCAGATTTGGCCCTGGAGTTGCCATTTCTCAGCACACTAGAATAATTCACGCTGATCCAAGAGGTCACAGCAAAGCATGAGTGAAGATGTTAATATAAAACCCCAAATCCACACACTTCTTGATTTTTGGAGCTGACACTGCTTTCTAGGAATGAAGGAAAAGATTTGTCAGAGAATGTAAAAATGACTTTCATGTTTTTCATGTCACAAGACTGAGATTTGCTATTTGTTCCTACCACTGATAGTTCAGGATGTTGCAGATGAGTTGTGCTTTCTGCTGGTTCATGGTGCTTCCATGTTGGGACTGAAGAAGCTCTACCAGGCAGGGAACAAGGACAAAGAAGGACCAATGAGACTGTGACTGTGTATGTGTGCTATTAGGGCACATGAGTCTCTATGGAGCAAAACTAAATGGTATAAAATCCTGCCATTGGTGACCTCCACATCTGAGCTGCTCCTATTCTCGGCCTCCTCCGTTGTGGTAGAGGCCCAGGAGATGTGTGTAACAATGGTGATGCAGGTGTACCTGTAGTTATCAGCATTTGCTTGTGAAACACCTCAGGCATGAATTTAGTGTAATATAGGGGTCAGTGGAGGGGGAGAGAGGAAATGTTAACGTCAAAGTTCCTCTTCTTCTCACATTAGCATCATTCATGTGCTGAGTGCTTTATGTTACAGGATGGGAAGAAGTTGCATTACTCCTGGGTCTCTTCCCATCATTCTTATAAAAACCACTGCAGTCTCTACCCTTGAAAGCCTTTGCCTACTGAAAAGCTCTACTAATCCTGAAGTAAGACAGAGAAGTAGGAAAACATGGAGATGAAAGCCTGCATGTGAGTGATGGCAGGGTATTCAATGTGCCTGCTGTTGCATAGGGATGAATCCCTCTTCATCTCCCAGTATGATGCTGTGGAGCTGCTATAACTGTGTACACTCCTCAGGCTCTGACCTCAGCAACAAAGGGAAAAAAAGTGACAGAAAGTTTTGCTCCAGTAGATTGTCCTTTGCCCTTGGTATCCATAAGCTGCAGCGGGTGACTGCAGTGTGAAGGCAAACATTGCATTGACATGGAGAGTGATGAATAGTTTCTATCCTGAAATCCAATCTCTGCAATTGATTGCACTATCACAGTAAATCCATTACTGGAACAACCCATTTTACCACCACCACATTTCAATAATTTATTTTAGAATGAAAGGCTTTTTAAAGTATCAGATGAAATTAAGACCAGTTCTTTGATATCTGTAAATACTGGAAGCCTTGCATCAGATGGAAGTGTCATGGATACTTCCTGAAAGCAAAATTATATTTAATATAGATAACAAGCTAGAGACAGGGGAAGGGCTAAGGCAAACGGAAGGAATCTTATTAAATATATGCACCTCTCTGGGAGTGGCCAGTTCTGTGGTCATTAGGTCAGCAGAATTGCTCAATGGCTTATGTTTTGAAAATCTATGGAATAATGGTTAAATAATATAGAGACCAACAGGTCTGTGAGTCATGTCTCTGCATCAATGTTCAGAAAGTCCAGTGGGCTGTTATTCAGAACTAATTAGGTGACAAATATAAACACCCAAAGCAGATCAGTCTGTAAGTTCATCTAGCCTTGCACAAGGTAGTGGGTAAATGTGAGACAATGGGAGCCACTTCAGGTGTCCCTTCAAAGCACCTGGAGAGCTATAGCTGGAGGAACTTCCAGTGAGGTGCTTGGTACCCCCTGACAGACCTCTTTATTTCTTTTACATCTAGAACTGTATGAAAATCAGAGCATCAAATAAGTGTTAAGTGAAAAAGAAGCCACATTCTTGGCAGTAGACAGCAAGGATAAACACTGTTGGTACTGACTTCCTAATTCTCCTCAGTAGGTTTTTGAGTTTGTATTTATCTACAGACCTCATTATTTAGCTTTAATGTTATCTGTGAGTACCTCTTAGGAGTCTATGTATTTCATAGAATCATAGAATGGTTTGGATTGGAAGGGACCATAAAGATCATCATGGGCAGGGACACCATGGGCAGGGACACCTCCTACTAGACCAAGTTGCTCAATGCCTCATCCATCCTAGCCTTATTTCTCAATAAAGCAACACCTACAGCTGATGTAAAGGAGCCAGTGCTGGTTTTAAGTCAGTTGAATTTTCTGTGTCTCGGTGTGTGATGCTCTGCAGCCATCACAGCACCAAGCTGAGGGAAGGGAAAGAGCCTGGCAGGGTTACATACCCATATTTATTAAACATGAAACATTTTATCCTCCATCTTTTCCCTGTTTACAATACAAATGAAATGAGCTGCCCTTGGTGTGACATTCCTTGCATTTTTACATCGGCTTAATCCTGGAAAAGCTTAATCCTGGTTTAATGGTCTTTTAATAGAAGTGGTCCCTAGTTTGGTAAATGTTTAAGTGACAGGTTGACGGACAAGGAGTTAACACTTTAATCCTGGCTGCAGGCCAAATGGCTACCAAGCTGGTTTTTCTTTAAACCCAAGAGTGGGGCCTTTATTTCCAACTCAGCCTCAGGTTAGAAGTGGTGTCTTAGACAGCAAAGTTTGTTCTGAATGTTTGCAGGAGGAAAATAGCTGTTGCACTGGGTTATCAAGAGGTATCTTTGGGTGGTGTGGGGCATTTCAGTCCCAAACCTTTGACAGACAATTTCCTTTTCCACCACAGCATGTGATAACGTTATTACAGGTGGGTTTGAATACTCTGTAGAAAGACTGTCTTTCTCCTATAGAATTTCACTGTGAGTGATTGCTGTAATGCAGAAGTGTAGGACCATTTAGCTTGGGAAAGATCTTTCAGGTCATTGAGTCACACTGCAAACCAAGTCCACCACTAAACCATGTTAAGTGCCATGTCTATGCTATCAAGAATTCCAGAAGTAAAGTATTAAGTGGAAATATCTCAGAATAAACAGACACTTTTAGGTGTTGTAAATAACACCATCTTGATGCATAGAGGATCTTGGGTGAGTTTCTCACAAAATCAAGCATGGGTTTAAAGCTGAATTTTTGTGATGAAAGCTGGACTATAGAGCTGGTGTCCTTGTAATCCAGATGTGCTCACCTCCCCATATCATGCTGCTTCTCAAAGCAGCACCTTCCCCAGCTGTAGCAGGGCACATCTGGTGCCTGTCTATGTACATCCCTCCCTGGTTATGCCAGTGCAGGGAGAGCTCAGCTCTGCTTAGAGAGCCAAAGACCACAGTGAGAGTCTGATGCCTTGTTGCCAATGAGCTCAATGTAGTTCTCAGAAGAGAGAGCATTGTGCTGGGGTCCTATAAGCCTCAAATTGTTAAACTTAATGCATGTCTTATGTCAATCATTTTCTGAACAGGACTTAAAGAATTTATTTTATGTTCTAGGCCATATTTTGCCACAGTCATTCTGTTGAACAGTAAGTTTTAATTTTGTAGGAACAGTCTTTCTTCCTTATTGGAGGAGGGATTTCTCAGATTCATTACTAGCTACCAGCTTGGGAGACAGTGAGTTAGTATGAACAGACAGCTTGGATATATTTCAACTAGCAAAAGAAGTTTAATATTTGTTCAATTTACACACTATGCTTCATTTCCCCCCTCATTTTGGAACTCACCCTGCTAAGATTTTTTGTTATATTTTCAGTGTGTGTGTGTATGTTTGAACTGTATGTCTGCATATGAAGTTTGGAATGACCTATTCACAGAGGGATAGATTAGAAAAAAGTCTCTCCCAGTGATTGACAGTTGGACTCAGACCGTGGGGATTACTGGGGATCAATGAGGATTATCTCATTTACTTTCATTAACCCTTGAGTTTACTTTGCCAGTTTTCTTCCAGATGCCACTCCACTGAATGTTAACAGTTTGTTTTAACTGTCAACTTTACTGCCAAAGCCCAAAGCTGGTTTTTAAAGATATGTTTAAGTGCTATAAAGTGGTTAGTGACAAAGAGAGCTATTTAATGTTAAATGACAGGAAGCCTTGCTGCTTCGAGTTCATCCATTTGTTCTAATTAACTCAGCTTTAACAGGAAACAGATTTAACTCCTACAGGCATTTTCTTCCTAAACTCCCAAAATCTTTTGAGATAAAAGTGTACAGCAAGTTTATTTCTTTACCCAGAAGGAGCAGTGCAATACCTGTATCATTAAATTTGGTACTTTCACACACTGTGAAGAATTCCTGTTGGTGTTCAAGCTGTACATCTAATTCCTGCTGGTGAAAGATATACCATCCTGAGGTCTTCAAGATCTGACACTGAAAAACAGGCAAAGGAGACAATCCTTATGGGACCCTGCTTGTCCTTGGCCTTTGTGTGAGATTGCTCAAAAGTTCCTTTTGTAGCAATAAGAATCTGATTTTATTTATGTTGGTATGTATCCAGCATCCACAGGAGTGAAATCCTTACCAAGGCCAGGTCAACTTCTGTCAGTTTTTCAAGCATGGAAGGAGGGATTTGGTGAAGAAGCTCGTTTTGCATTCAGAGTCCTTGTTGGCAGAAAATAAGCCTTAACTCAGGCTTGAAGTAGGAAGAGTTATCAATTTTTTTTCTATTCCAAATATATGGAACGTGAACAACCTCCTGCGTCTTTCTCATCCCATCTCTCCCAAGGCCATGAACAGAATGAACAGGACATGAAAGCTTCTGGTATCTTGGAAGAAATAAGTTTCTTTGATGATGATTTGTGCAGCACAGTTGCTTATGTGTCTGCATGTTACATGTGTAACACTAATAATGAAACATGGAGAGAAAGCTACTTAATCCCTTTTCTGCTCCCATGTGACTCTTCCAGGGGAAGGCCCTGTTTTCCAGTATGTGGAACTAAATATGGAGTGGATATGTATATCCAGAGAGGCTGAGCTCAGCCCAGAATCCCCAGGATTAAAGGCAGGATATAATTTCCATTATTCATGCTTTGCACAACTGTCTACTGTGTTTCAAATCCCATGTTATCCACTTGCAGATCATGAGTGAAAGATATGGGTGGATGTGTCCAGACAGATGTTACACTGTACACTGCTCCATTGACAGATGCCTTTGACACTTGAGGGTCAAGTTATAGGCCATTTTTTGTCTGGTGGGGTTTTTTATTTTGTTTTGTTTCTTTTTTTTTTTCTGGCTTGTTTTGGTTTTTTTATAAGCATTAGAAAAATCAGTTATATATAGATAACTAAGTTCCAAATTAGAGATTAGTGTGCAGGTTTATGTCGTTCTAAAATACTCTTCCAAAGTAGAAAAATGTCAGTGATTCTAAGGGAAGTGTGTATTAAAATTTGTGTTAGTAAGTTATTTGATAAAATTGAAGTTATTTAACAAGGAAATTAATATCAATTCCCAATATAAAATCGTAAGGAAAGTGCACACTTTTTTTTAAAATCAGAATCTTATTAACCAGCTTTCTAGGAAGATCTTTCACAGGACCACCTTCTATGCTCTGGGAATGTGTAGAATGAATTATGAATAGCAGTTCTTAATGTGATGGAAGCCAATAAGGCACCTTTAGTTGAACTTAAACAATAAGTAAACGCGCAGATTCATGGCCCTGGGAAGTTATTCTGGTAAAACAAAGAAAATCCTTCCAGGCACATGTTGCTTCATAGTATTGTGCAGAATTATTTCTAAAATGTTAATATATAGTATGAGCCTGTCAAATATACCTAAAAATATAATTGGAAAATCCTGGTTAGCCACTGGTGTGTTCTCTGCCAAGGCAGAGTTGCTCAGCCAGACATGGAATTAGGGTGCTCCAGACTACCCTTATTTTTAGACATCAACTTTCTATTCTCAGTCTCATCTCCAGTCTCCTGGTTTTATTTTTTTATTTATACATAAAACAAGTTATTTTCTTTGGTGGTTTCTTTGGGGTCTCAAACACTTTCAGATGGAATTTACAACTACCCTTATCTAAGAACTGAGCTGTGATCTGTTCAGGCATGTCCTTCAGTTAAACAAATAAACCCAGAAGAGTTTGGGAATGAAGGAACATAAGATGTCAAAAGCAGCTGCATGCTCTTGAGAAACCTTTTGTGAGGTGCCTTAAAGTGACTAAAACAGGCATGTGTCCTACCAGAAGGGGGATGTTAACAGAGGTCCCAGTGAGCACAGGTGCCTGTGACGTCTCTGTATTTAGGAAATTAAGAAACACAACAGAACCAAACCATTTTCTGCCTTGGCAACTCATCCCAAGTGCATGCAGTAGGAATTTCCTTCAGGTTACACAGTTACTCACTCTCCGGCCAACCAATTAGTGCCAGACAAGGCAATGACATCTGGATTTGGTTAGTAGAGCATTGGCCGTTCATTGGGATGTTTTGACTGGACTCTTCAATGGGATTTATTGTACTTTATAGTTGTTTATTTTTCCGATCAGAGTCAGCCTTTAAGTCAAGATTGCTGCTTCAGCCACTTCTGAGCAAAAAGAAACACAAAGAGTCTCCTCTGACTCTTAGGTAGAGGGGGTTTCTCAGCCATTATACCTAGACTTCGAACACTGTGTGGAGGACAAAGTCAGCAGAGGGTGTCTACTGCAGGGCATGTCTGGCTGAGAAGGCATCTTATGCTTTAAAAGTACTGAAGCTAGAAAGAAAGGTAATAAAAGAATGGGATTTCCTTCATTTTAGCCTTGTCTAGGAGAATCAAGAGGAGTGAGTGCCCCTGGCTGGGCTCACACCTCACTGACCTGCAGACCCAGCACCTTCAAGAGCCCCAAACAATATCTGCAAAGCACCCATGTCTCATCTGCTGAGGTGGGAGCGTGCCTTGCTCATGAGATGGTGTTTTCATCATGGGATTGTCTCTTTGGAACTGGAATGAATTCTGAAGAGGGATTTTGCTTGCTCACTGGCCAGTGAACATCCAGCACCTGGAGACGGACAACAGGCCAAATTCACTGGACCTGAAAGAAAAAGGCACCCTCTAATTTTTCAGCTCTGCTAATCCTATGCTGGGATGTTTGCAATAACAACATAGGAAGCTACTGTGAGAAAATGTACCCAAAACTGAGTGTAGAAGTACTTCTCAAAAGTATCTATGTACTATTATTATTTGGACTATCATTATTCCTCAGTTGAAACCTGAGTTTCACTGGCAGTTTTAGGTGCCTTTAAAGGAGTCTGGGAAAAAAGGTCATACACAGGGTTAAACCGAGTTAGGAGGTGGGAAAAGATTAAAGTCTGCAGCTCCTGTCTCTGAGAGAGAACTTCCATGTGGAGCCCGCTCTCCTCCTCCTCCACTTCCTCCTCATACCATCGCACTGAAGCATGTTGGTGGCATTTGGTTCAGTTGTGCTCTCTTGGGGACACTGGTGCCAGGCAGAAGCCCACCCAGACAGCCAGGCTGAGGGACCCAGGTGGAGGAGTCTTTCTCAACATGGAATTCTACTTCTCTGACACACAGCTGGTATTCCTCAAAATCCCAGCCATATCTCATTGCCTGCCCATAAAATAGCTATGTACAACCAAGGAGGGACTGCACGGTGTCCTCCAGTATACACAACAGCCCTAACTCTGGAGCTCCCTGAGAAGAGGCTGGTGTGCAGGTGAGGTGTCCCATGCTGCTAATGGATCCAGCAGCAGGTCCTTCATAAAACTCCCACCCACTCACCATGGACAGCCTGCAGACCTCCACTGTTGCTTCCCTTCAGCAAATCCCAGGAGCTGCATCAGCCTTGTTCAGCACCCTTTGGCAGAGCTTCAGCCTCATTCATTAAACCTCCAGCCAAAAAACCTGCAGTTGCAGACTCACTATGGCTACCCCTTTTATTATCCAGCTCTATGTAATCTAGGGTTTTTTTTATATGATCTAGACTGAAGTCCAGAAAAAATGCATGTTTCTATCCTGGCCACATTTCAGTTCCTAATCCTCACTACACAAAAAGCTATGCTTATTCCCCCCCAATCTTTCTTTTTTTCCTCTTAGTCAGTATTTCCTTTGTGTCCACTTTCAACTCCTTCATTGATAGTCAGTTGAGATAAAATATTTTGCATTTAACATAATTTCTGCTACATTTTTTCCTATTTATCCCAAGCAGAAGAATGATTCACAGAGGAATACATCCCCAGATTGTACTTCAGCAGCAGCCTAGCTGGCCTTTTGCTGAGTCTGTCCTGAAATGGAAATGACTTTGAGCTCACAAATGGAAAAACCCAATGTCTTCATTTGAGAGGGGGTATTAAGACTTGACACATTACCAAATATGCCAAGAAAATAACTGAGGGCTGAGAGTCGTGGAGGGCTTCATGTTGGCATTTGAAATTGGGTAATAGATAGGATGTTTGTTTTTCACTCACTGCTTGGCTGGTAATTGTTGGGTTTCTACCACAAATTTGATGGCAGGGAGCAGGCAGAATTTGACCTCTCCCTTTCCTTACCTCCAACCACTCACACGTGCTGCTCCAGCACGTTAGTATTTGGGACTGATGCTGGGAGAGACCACATGGAGTGTTTTGGATTATAGGCGAGGGAGGTGATCTTAATTCGTTGTGATGTGCTTGTGCTTTCGATGTGTGTCTGCAATGTCATCAAGAGCTTCTGAGGGAAACTGCAAACCTTGCAGCCTGTCAGCTTTAGTGGAGGGAATAAGAAATAAAATCACCTAATTTGCTCTGAAGGTGAAATGGCAAATTAAAAATGCCTGTGTCATCACATTTGTCTGGAGGTATTTCCTGGGCAAACAAAGGCCCAGCTAATAAAGTGTATTCCAGATTTTCACTGAATGCTGTGGGTTGTTACATAATAAAGTCTCTGCACTCCTGGCCCTACTCGGATCCATAGGGAAATTTCTGTAGCTCCAATGCTCAGAGACACTGAAAGTATCTGGGTTTATTAGACTTTTATGCATGGAGGGGGTATATATACAGCCCAAACTTTATAGATTTGTCTTGGCCAGACTTTTCCCATTGATGTCTTGGACTCATGGCTGCCAAGGCTTGGAAATCAGCACAGTGCATGCTACAAGGAAAACTTTTGTCCCCTGGATTTACCCTCTCCCCCTGCTCTCTCCATATATAGGCTGAAAGTCTTTATATTTGAACTAAATATTTAAATGCACTGCTATTCAGACAAATCAGAACATGATCTTGGGCCTGAGCTGTGGAATTAATGTCAATACACTGGAATATTTTAACTGACCTAATGTGTATTCGTTGGGGTTATGCCAATCGTTAGGTATGTTTGCACATATGACAATATTCTTTACTTTCACTTGAGTGGCTTGGAAATCTGCTATTAGGGCTACTAAAAGTTTTAACTGAGCCTCTGGTGGATGGGGGAGCTGACTTGGGGAGACTTTGGTAATTCTCAGCTGGACTTTGAAAACGATTTCTTTTATCACGTCAATAATAATAATCATCATCATCAGGGTAGACCCTGCAAAGGTTATTGTGCTTGTGTACCAGTAATTTTCATATTTTTTTCATAAAAGGCTGTGATTTTATAATTTCTATGAAACTGCCCCACAGTTTTCTCCATACTGCTACCTGTGTTACCACAAGGTAAGGGGTTTGCTGACTGAAGAACCACTTTACTAGAAGATAAAATAGACCTTCAGTCACAGCATGAACCCGCCAGCAAATACTGCTTGTAAGGCCCTGATGTGTGTTCAGCAGCAGCTTTTCAGCCAGCTCTGACTGTCTGAAGACATACAGATCAGCTGCATACTTCAGATGTCTGAACTTGAAGGTAAGAAAGAACAAAGAGGGAACAAAGAGGGAAGACAAACTACCTTCCTGGCAGAAAGGTGCCTGGATAATGACCTGAGTCCTTCTGCTGAGGTTTAGCACAGTATGGTTATAACCCTGCAAACATCCCAGGAGAAAAGGATAGTGAGGAATGAGATTGGTGATGGGAGAACATAGAAACCATTGTGGTTCCCAAGGCATTTTGAAGCCTTGATTCAGATGGAAATTTCACCTTAAAGGTGACCTTGAAAGGTGTCCTTGCTTTTCCAAGGTGCCACCGTTACCTTGGACAGGCTGACTACAGGAACAGCAATGTGAAAATGTTGCCTTTTAGAAATACCAGATTAGGTGTTAAATGTAAAATGTCACAGAACTTCTCAATAGAAGAGGAGTTGCATTATCTCTGTGTGTCACCAGGGACTTTGGGCCACAGGGAAGTTCAATTGAAGGCGATCTGCACAGTGTGAAAGCTGTTGCTAATGGCAGCTTGACAGTTGCTGGATTTTATCCATTACCATCTGTCTTTATTTTGCACATCCTACTTCGGGTGTCACCACAAATCAAAATGGCTTGGTGCGTCATCCCTGTTCCTCCAACCAGGCTGTGTGGAGTGTGTGGCTGGCAGTGCCCAGCAAAGCACTGGGAGACAGGCAGAGAGCAGGAGTGGGGGCTTCCCATTGAGGACAGAGCTGTATTGTTTGCACAGCATCAAGCTTTACTACTCTAAATGTCACTGTGAACAGATAATAGGAGCCCCAGTGAGTCAAGAGAGATGTAAAATCTGTCTGTTCTTGCCCTTTTCTGGTTTTGTTCTGTGCTCTTGTGCTGGGCTCCAAGTTGAGAACTTGAGAAAATTTTTGCAGGTTGCCGCTATCTCCTCCTAGCGGATTATAAAGAGAGGCATCATAGAAAAGTCTGGGTTGGAAGGGACCTTAAAGATCATCTAGTTCCAACCCCTCTGCCATAGACAGGGACTCGTCCCACTAGACCAAGTTGCTCAGTGCCTTGTCCAGCCTGGCCTTAAACACCTCCAGAGAGGGGGCATTCACAACCTCTCTGGGCATCCTGTTCCAGTGTCTCACCACCCTCTCTGTAAAGAACTTCTTTCTTCTCTCCAGCCTAAATCCACCCTCTTCCAATTTGCATCCATTGCCCATGTCCTGCCATCCTGGACCCTATTAAAAAGTCCTACCCCAGCCTTTCTGTAGGCCCTCTTCAGGTACTGATAAGTTACTATGAGGTCTCTCCAACCCTTCTCTTCTCCAGGCTGAACAACCCCAACTCATTCAGGATGTCCTCGAAAGGGAGATGCTCCAGCCCTTTGGTTCTCTTCGTGGCCCTCCTCTGGACCTGCTCCAACAGCTCAATGTCCTTCTTACACTGAGGACTCTAGAGCTAGAGCTCAGGTGGGCTTTCCCATCAGCAAAAGCTGTCTTTCAAGTGAGTGGTCTCCAGTAGCAATGAAGCATTTCCCTATGAAAAACAACTTCTGTGCATGATGCTGACAGCCAAAATCCTTTTAATGAGCAGTTCTCCCTCTATACATTAATTTCCCTGTTCTGCAATGTTGCTTTTCTTAAAATAACAAAAAAAAACCTGTTTAACAAGGGAAAGAAAACTTGTGTAAGGAATGCAGTAGATGGCAACTAAGATGAGCAGATGTGATTGTAAATAAAACAAATGCCATCTTCTCTGACAGTTTGATAGTGCCTGATGGTTGTTTGCAGATTCAAGATGAATGATTTTGGGAAGTTCTCACTTGTCTCTTTTTCCTGTGGCCACTTTTCAGTAGTTGAGTTAGATTGACTTTATTTAGCTGTGATTTTAGTGTAGCTTTCTGATTCATTGTAACATTTATCTTGGCAAAGATGGTAGATTCATGTTCTAACATTCAGGAGGACAGGCTTTTGAGATTGAGCTTGAAGCTTGAAGCTCTTGCTGATGAAAGTGAGGAAATGGGGACCCAAGAGATGGATGTATACACATTTGTGCAACCAGGAGCAATACAGTCACTTCAGGGGTCTCATTTCCCTAGCAGTGCTTTGTCTTTTCTCTAGAATGTTAATTTCATGAGACACAACTTGGTGAACAAGCCCAATTGCTGCTTGCCAGCCCTTGTCCCCTGTCATAAAATAACAAAAAGACCTCCCCAAACATAGAAGAATTCTTGTCCTGCTTCCTGATTTCCTCTTCTATGGGCAACAGGGTGGGAAAAAATTGCTCTTTCTTGTGTTGAAAACAACATGGAAAGAGGAATCTGCAGCCAGGTCCCAACAGGGAAGTGGGAACATGATGTTGAGCTCCTGGCTGCAGTGAAATGGCAAATTCCAGCAGTGAAGCTGGGGATGCCAGGCTGGACTGCAGTGAACATCAAAATGGAGCCAGAGAGTACCCATGGCCCTCATTACACAGAAATTCTCTGCTGTTGTCCAGCCCTGTGGCCCTGCATGAAGCAGACTGGTCTGTGGACATCCCTAGACACCTGCGAATGGTGGCTTGAAACCAAGTCTGTGCTGTGCCGCTGCTAACCCTCAGTCCCTGGTGCCATGGGGTGCTGAGCAGAATGTCTCCAGGTCTGTTTCAGTCTCCTTGTCTTTAATTCAGAGGAAATTAAGAGATAAAGCAATTGTTTTAGCAAACCTGGAAACGTGAGTGGTTTAATAAATATCTCTTTTCCTTCACTCCCAGATGTCTGCTAAGCCGTGTAAAATGATTTCCTGAGTAGCCTGGATAGTAATTATGTAATTTAGCATTATCAGAAACCTGACAATTGCTAGCTTGGATTTTTTTATTTCTTTTTTTCCTTGAACCTTCTTGCCTTCTTTCTCCCCGGGAGAGCTGAGTCTAGACAGTGAGCTGAGAACAGCAGGGGAAGGGAGGCAGAAAGGGCAACTTCCTAGTACCTCTGCTTCAACCTGTAGCCCATGTTCTGCAAATATGCTTTATTCACAAATATTTCTAACTAGTTTCCACAACTTAAGACCTCATTAGGCTGAGACTGAGGAGAGTTTGCTGCCTTTGTAGGAAAAAACCTATCCTTTTCATCTTTGCAATCAAAGTCGCCTCATTTGAAAGGTGCTGTTGGCTGCTGCTCATCTTCTGGGGTAGAAGAGAGTGGAGACCTCCTGACCCTCACCTTTTCTCTCTAGATCCTCAGGCTCGTTTTTCCCCCTTATTCTTTGATTTTCCATAAGTAGCAAGAGAGCACTTCTAGACAAGACTCCCAAATATTAGATTTAGAAGAAGTGAAAGACTCAGTAAGCCCCTTGGACCAGCTCTGAGGATAGAGTGGAGCATGTTCCCTGGCTCAGCCCATGTGTGTATGTACACACATCAACACAGCAGTAAGAAAAATAAAAATGACTGGCTCACATTTTCTACTCTTGATGAAAGCTGGTTTTGGCTGGAGAAGAGGATCCAGTGCTGCATAATGCAGTCATTCTGCCCAGAAGTCAGGTTCTATTTCTGGAAAAGTCTGTACTGAAGTGAAAAAAGCCTCTAAATGTGCTCAGAGAGGGAATAATACCACAATGCCAGTGAAACAGCCCCCAGCTGCCATTCAAACATTATAAAAATTGAGCCATCCTAAAAGAGTGATTTAAACCCAGATTAAATTATGTTGATTCCAGGAGCACATGAGTGACTCCTGACACTGATGTCCTGAAGCTGTTTAGCATGAAGCACGATCCCATTTGCCAGTCTTCCTCAGGTTCCTCTGCTGGAGGGGGTTGTCCAGCTCTTTGACCACATAAAGCTCTAGAGCAATGGTGTTTTTGTAGTAGAGGCTGACAAATTATAATCAGTAAATTATAATCAGTAAAAATGAGGTGCAGCAGCAAGCCAGAGGAATTCTTTCCTTTCTGATAGAGCTGAACTTTCTTTCCCTGTCAGAACTGAAAGGACCTTTTCCACCTGGATTAGTAACACAAAAGGACCTCGCAAAGGGTTTGTAAGGGTTTTCTCTCTCCATCTCCAGTTTCAGCATCCTGGGGATATCATTGGCCTCCAGTGCTGGCCTCTGGAGGCAGAAACACTGTGAGGTGTGGAGGTGCTGCTCCAGGTCTCAGATAGGGAAGCTGAGTGCTTGACTCAACACTTCACATTTATTGATGTCTTGCACAAATATTTATGGGGCCATTTCCTCCCCCTGTGGCTGGCAGAGAGCCAGTGAGCCTGCTAAACTCTGCCATGGTATTTATTGACAGAAATTTGTGATTGTTTTATGTTTAAGGAGAAAACTGTGCATCATGGTGCCTAAACCAGGACAATGGGGAAGGGATGGGTGAGCTGACACCTCAGTGAGAGAGGGGGAACCTGAGGGGCTTCAGCAGCAATTCCATCTTACAGCAAAGCAGGGAGAGCAAAGTGTGCACACCCAGGTCCCTCGGTGTTGGGCTCCACTGTCCAGAGCTGAACTTTCTCTTCCTCCTAGGTGCCCTTCCTCCACTGATTTTAAGAGGAAGCTGAGGAATGATTTCAGGATCTGGCTAGTAACCCTGTGAAACTCCAATGCAGCACCTGCAGGACCTGCTGCCCAAGCTGTTTGACAGATACATCAATGCGTCCTGACAGTTGCCACATACTTGATTTCTCAGATTTATATTCCAAATCAAGATATCCTCACTCTGAAAATCCATGGCTCTCAGCTCTAGAAATATGAAACACATACTAAGAAGCACTGCATAACCTGTAGGGTCCTGGCTGAAGTGATGTCAGGGGTTTATCTTCTGTTACAGCCCATGTGGCTGTGGCTAGGCTCCTTCCTCCCTCAACCAACATGGCATTAAGCACAGGGTCAGTGTTAGCTGGAGTCTCACACATCCAGTCCTTGGGCTCCCCATGGGTCCATGAGTGAATGAACCAAAAAATATTGCTAGATCATTTCAAACTCAGTATGTGTACAGTAGAAGCAGCAACAAGGCTTTGCCAGACAGATGAGACAAACACATCGAGGATTCTTCCCTTCCTTTGCTCTCAGGGTGGGACAATGGGCACTTAAAGTATAATATAGTTGTGTTTTCTCCTTGGCAGTGCTTTCTTATTGAGCCTTATCAGTAGCAGGGAATGGGAAGTGGAGCAGGGCAGTGAGTGAGTGAGGAGCCTGGATTGCTTTGAGGAGCCTCAATGAACACCAGGAAGGTGCTAGCCCGGCATCAGGGCATGGGTAGAAGGATGTGAAGGTGACCCAAAGCAACCTTCATCCATCTACTTCTTTCCTCTGCAGTGACAGGTCTCCCTGAAGCCCAGAGCAGAGCCTAGACAAAGTGTTGACCTTTCCTATGTGCCTAATCACACAGAAAAGTCACCAAAACTGTATGTCCTGTAATTCTATTATAAAAAATGCAATAAAGTAAAAGCATCCTTACAATGCTACTGTTGAAGTGGATTGTTAACTAGTTTTGTCACTGGCATGTGAAATATAAAATTAAAAAAAAAAAAGCACAGGCATTAATTTAAAACAGCAAGAATAATACAGTAACTGTGTATAGTGAGAGTTTCAATTTTAATTTTAGCTCATTATATTTTTCCTTATTAAGAAAGGTAAATCTGTTTTGTGTTTTCATTATTTCATTATCTCAAGAAACCTCATCAGTAACCATGAAAGCTGCCAGCATAAATAGCACAATTTTCATATGTGAGATGGAATAATTTGCTTAACCACCTATTCAGCAGAGGCTGGAGCCAACAATTAGAGAAAGTAGCGTGATTTGAAAATAAGTTACAATTGATTGTGTTTCAGTGGAAATGAAGTTTGGAATGTGCTAATTGGATTTCCTGTACACATCTGAGCCACGGTAAGTTGACATGAGACTTGAGACACCTCGAGAAAGAAGGCTCTCCTTAGGAAATATACCAAAAAATTGTTTAATATAATATTTAGAATACAATTAAAGCAACATGCTAATGACACTCACTTCTCTGAGCTGGCTGGTGACGTCTTCTAGGATTTACTCCCAGAAGGAAAATTTTAGGAATGCTCTGCAGAATGAGATGCTGTGTGCCCTGGAAGTGTAATGAGCTGATTTACTCTGGAGTGAATGATTTAGAACATTCATCATTTCAGTACTTTTTGGCCAAAATAAGCCATTACAACAATGATCCTCGTGGCCCAATTGATGATTCAAGGCAAGAGAGACAGAGAAACCTCTGATAGTCCATACAGTAAACACTAGAATCAGTTTATTCTCACTCTTCAGAGAACCATGGAATGAAAGTTTCAAGAAGCCTGTTGGTCATTTAATCTGAATTTTTGAAAACCCTGTGAAGGGTAACTTTTGTGGAAATATTCTAGGCTGGACAAGGCACTGAGCAGCCTGAGCTAGTGGGAGGTGTCCCTGCCTATGGCAGGGGAGTTGGAACTTGATGATCTTTAAGGTCCCTACCAACCCAAACTATTCTATGAAATCCTTGGTGTTTCTCTGTCCAGTCTTCTCTTCACTGCTGATCCCTGTTCACACAGAGAAAACTCTGGGCTGTATCCAGCACATGTGGATTAAAAAGCCTCTCTCTCACTTGCTCCTGGATGTCCCTGGCAAGTGAGAGCTTTCACAGGCAGGCTGCTCCGCTTCCTCCAGTAGCCTGTCAGCTGCTTGACTTTTTAAGCTTTTGAAAAATATCTTCCACTATATTTTCTTTAATGTGTAATTATGGTGAGAGAAGTGATAGAGCACAGCCGGCTCCTGGATCTGGAGATGACTGACTCTTTATGAGTTGGCCAGAGGTGATCTATTCGAGTCATTAGAAGAACAATGCCTTCTCAGGGGATTAGCCGAGCTTCTGCACCACTCTTTCTTACACGTTGCACTGCCTAGTGATTTTTTTTCCAGGGGTAAATGTGTCTGTACAGCAGTAACAGCAGAACTGGCATTGTAACATAGTGTAACCATGTAGATGCTGCTGGTGGTTTGGTTTGTACAACACATCTCAGCGGAGGTTAATTTATTCCAAATTTCAGCTTATTCATCACCCCCTGCCAAGCACAGTGCTGGTGATGACCAGCTGAAACCCAAGTTCACTCTGGAAGGGTATTCCTTTGCTGTACAGCCATCTGGTGCATAGACACCACCTTCACATGCCTCAGCTACTCTCTCGTAAGAGCACACCTTTACATCTTAATTGCTCACAACTCTTTCTGGATTCCCAATGTCTCCGACAGAGGAATCAAGGGTGAAATAACTGATGGCAACGCATCACTATGCTCCTGGTCACAGCATCACTTGTGTATCTTCCTATAGCATCCTATATACATCCATCCCCTCAGTCTTTATTGCCTTAGCACTCCTTATTCCCTTTTCTGAAGAGTGCACTTTGGTTCTTCCCTCTCCTGGGGCAGGCTCTGGACTCAGGACTCTAAATTTTTCTTTCTTATTTGCTGCTGGTGGGTCTTGCCTCTCAGAACCTGGGACAAAGAGTCACAGCAGTTTCCTTAAAATTGTGTCCCATGGCTGCAGATCTTTTCTTATTCTGACCTTAACACTAAACCACTGTCAAATGTTTGCTGAGAAGTGGCATAACATTGCCATGAGCCACACTTCTGGTTACTTTTAACTTCCTCTAAAAGCTTGAATTAAACTTAACACACAAGTACAGGCTGTTGTCCCAACAGCAGATCAGTATTTGTTGTTCCTAATTTACTTGCCTAAGTCATTACACTTGTGAGAAGACTTTGAGGCAACATTTTGATTAACAAGATTCCCTGCAGCTGCAGGAATACAAGGGAGGCCGGTTCCCCTCAGGGTGTGGTTTCATGATGCAATTTCTGCAGGTGCAAATCTGGTTTAAAAGGTTTCTGGCCCTCTTGATAGCCTTTACTTTGTCCCCGTCCTTTCTGCTTTTGTCTGTTTTATGCAACTGTTCCTTGGGATAAGCCAGAAAAGCAGCATTGTTCAGGTTAAACTGAAACTGAGTTCAAGGTGATGTTTCAGGGCCTTTTTGAAAGAAACCTGAGATGGAAGGGGCTCCTCACCATGTTGGTGGCTGAAGCTGATAAGTCAAGCAGATGACTCTTTGGGTGTTTCCATGTGTCTGACAAAAAGGGGTTTTAACTACTGTTTCCACCATACTCTTCTGGTCTGGCTTCTTCACTTGGGAGATGTAGCCATATGAGAGCAGAGAGTGGGTCATGTTTTGCTTATTACTTTCTTTCAATAAGCTTTTACAGGTAGCTCTATAGAAAGAGAAAATACTATTATACCTATCAGAGGTGCACAGGCGGATTTCCACCGTCTATGTGGTGAAGACATGGTCTGATGATCTGTATGCAGTGAATCCTTTGTGCATTAGCTCCTCACCAAGTGCAGAGGATCTTGAGATGAAATGAGGAGGTGTTTGTTACTAATAGCTATATGTGCACTATAAAAACCCATCTGCTAGCCAGAAGGCCACCCACAGATCATTGTTTTGGACCCTTAAACTGTAATTTTCTTTTATAGATGTCCTTCAGTACAGACTCCACCAGGATTCTGGTCTCTGGCACATACATATGTATTGAGCACACTGACAGAAACCTAATGACTTGCATAGCTCAGCCATTAAGAAAATATTTTTGAGGCTTTTAAAGGAGAAATCCTGAATTGTTTAAGGAAATCTTCTCGGATCTCCATTTGAAGGAATGAATTTTTTTTTATGGTACTGGTACCACAAAGGGGTAGAGAAGGCATATACCCTGAGGAGGAGAGACTGTTCTCCCTCTTGTTTTCTCTGTTGTAACAAAGCAAAAGGGCCTGTTTCTGGTCTTACGCATGTGGGGGTCAATCATGAGCTATATGAGCTGATGGACACGTATTCTCTTCTTCCTTAAGTGGTGCAAGCACAGAAGTTTGCTGCTTTCTTGCTCCAGGTTCATACCTTGCTGATCACAGGGCATTATCCCAATGCCCTGCTGCTGGCAGCAAGATGGCCTGGCTGGGTGCTGTGGGCTGCTGTTTTCTTTTTCAGTCCCTCCAGCACTCAGTTTCCCCAAGAGGTGCACAGAGAAGGGAGTCAGGAGCACCTACATGTGAAAAGCGTTCATTTTGCCAAGCCAGGTGTGGAGATTCACTTTAAATTGGAGATCTGGGGCTCAATCCTCCAAAACAGCTTTGAAAATCTATCTGTACTCAAAAAGTTTCATAGGATAGGGATCCCTTTGGTGTGCCTACCAATGAATGATCCCACTGATGTCCCCACCTATGTGTGCAAGTGCTGTCTTGCTGCCCATGTCTTCCCTTGTAGGCAGGGAAGTTCTTCCCCAAAAAGTTACAGGGAGCCTGACTTTGGTAGTTGTCAACAACGAGGGCTGGCTGGGTGTATTGATCTCCTGAGAGATGCAGCTCAGCCTTTAGGAGGCCAGTCTTCTCAGTCCATCCTTGACTTCTGTGTGACCTGAGAAATGCCTTCTCACCTTTCTCTCTGACTGGATTGCAAGGTCTTTGTGCAGGGGTGGTCTGGGATAATGGATCTCCACAGCAAGCAGGGGTGCGCTGTAAAACATTTTTATTATTGTTTATTCTTTCTAAAATTTCTTGAGATTTTTTTAATGGTGTCTACTCCAAAATCTGCTGTTGGCAGTCTGGATGTGAAATAAGAATGGAGAGTAACAGGAATGTCAATGGTAAATGGTATGAGAGAATGACAGCCTTATTCTTCCTGAAGCAGGGAGGACTGTCACCTGCTTGTACTATGTGCAAGTAGGACCTGGAGGGCATTAAAGCCTCATTGCTAAAAGAGGCAGCTTCTTTAGTGATGAACTCATTGGTATTAATGATCGGTTCAAATGTTACATTGCAGAGCCCTTAAGTTGCACACAGGCATAGCTGGGAGCAGAGGTGAGACAGTGTCAGGGTGTTTGACAGTGTGTACCCAAGTATCATGAGTCACACAGACACACAACATCAGGGACTGGAAGGGAATTTGAGAGATCATCTAGTTTAATCCTCCTGCTGGAGCAGGAACACCTAGACCAGGTCATGCAGGAATGCACCCAGATGGGTTTTGAGTATCTCCAGAGAAGGAGACCCCACACCCTCTCTGGGCAGTCTGTGCCATTTTTCTGTCACCCTCACTGTGAAATAGCCTTCTTATATTTCTGTGGAACCTCCTGGGCACCCAACACCCTGAGTCCTATCATTAAAGTCACTGAGATGAGCCTGGCTCCATCCTCCTGACAGTCCCATTAATGAGGTCACCCCTCAGTCTTCTTCAAGCTAAAGAGAGTTAAAGAGCTAAAGAACCCAGTAACAGGAAAGAGTGTGCTGGATGAAGCTGTTGCCTGAGAGAGATTTTAGCAGCGGTATGTGGCTTTATGGCAGCTCTCCTGAGTGTCTCCCTGTAAATATTGGGTGACCAACCTGTGACCAGCTTTGCTGTCTCCAATGTCCTAGCAAAGCAGGGAGCAGTGGCAGCACACCATAAATATTCATGAGTTTGCTCAGGTGGATGAGCAAGAGGCCATGGACAAGGGAAAATGTTCTGTGCCTGGAATGTGATCCTGGATAGGTCTGAGTGCCAGGGGTGGGAGTGGTGCGTAGCAGGAATGCGCACAAGGTGGTATCACTCCTCCAAAACCACCCTCTGGGGCCAGAAATTGGATTTCAGCCTCAGAAGAGCTGTTGAGGCTATAAACTGGTTGCTTGCTTCATTTCCCTGCTTTCTGGCTGTCTGGGTTATAAATTGCCTTTACCTTTGCATTAGATTTATACGAAGGGTACTGCAAGGAATTTCAGATGAAGGCTCTTGCTCACTTCTTCTGTGATTCTGTTCCAGGGACAGGATTTGAACAGGACAGACAAATGTTAGCAATGCTTTGCAGTTTATGGGGTGAAATTGAGCTTGTAGGAAATCCCATTTTTCTTCCAGCAGGTGCGTTCATTAGAACTGAGGGCAGTTATACAGATGTTGGGATGGGAGAGGGCAGCTTCATAATGTCTATCACAGGGCATCCTTTTTCAGTGGGAGTAGCTTGAATTTGGCAGAAGGCTGAGGGTTTAATTAGGCTGTGACACAGAGTTGTGGAGATTAAAGGGAAGTTGACTTGTCCTTTTTTTGTTTTCTTTGCCTGGTATTTTGTTTTTCAAATGTCACTGCTGGGTATTGTAGGGCTCTGCTTCGTCACTACTTTATTTCTATTCTACACCAGTGTCACCTCATGGGTTTCTGGATGTATGGCCAGAGGGTTCAGTGCACCATGGAAATTCTGAGGTTGGCTTTGAGATGAAATCTGGGATTCAGCTCATTTGTCCTCTTGGGGAGTTTCCAGGCTGTGGTCACACTGTGTGTGTTCGTGTATGCGGAAAATGAAAATTCTGCCAGTTCGAGGTTTCTTCCTGGACTAATGACAAATCTCACTGCTGAGCCAATGGTCCCATGGCTCCTCTAATGTCAGGTGCCTCCAGGATTAGCCAGGCCAGATGTGAGCTGTTAGGAAAAATGACTGCTTTCATTAATATTGCTTCAAAAATTGTTTTGTGAAAAAGTATGGGTTTTGGTGCCTTCAGTAGAAAACACAGAAGAAAAATTATTTTCACATGATGGTTTTGGCTCCAGTTTTGGTTGGTTTTGTATCCTTTCTTTCCTGTTATCTTTTTCTTCTGCTTTCTCATGGTTTTTGCATTTTTGCCCAAATGTCTTATGGGTGGGAGTAAAGGATGCAGCAACTGCTGCTGATACACTAGAAATTCCCAGGCTGAGGTCAGTGAAAAACACAGGATAATCATAGAATGATTTGGGTTGGAATGGACATGTTGGTTTCAAATACCTGTTTTGTAGGCACAAACCATACATGTAGCATGTGTCTATGTGCTGTATCCAAGTGCGTGCATTGGTGAGCAACCCATGTGCCTGCACTGAGCATGTCTTTAAGCCCTTGTGTGCAGGGCCTGAGAGTGCAGTTGCTCTGCACATGATTCTGTCCTGGGTTTGTGGCACTGTGCACTGCTGTATGTGGCTCTCTGAGGCTGTTGGTGGATAGATAGATGGGAATGCCCAATCTGTGAGGCTGGGAGGGCATAAAATTGTGCAAAGAATTCTAGCAGTTCTTCAGTTTAGCCTTCACCCTGGCTTCTACTTCGGAGTTTGATTTGGGAGATTGCTATTCATAGCATGTAGAGAAGAAAAAAATGTAGTGGTTGGCCAATGTATGCCTGAAGATCTTAAGCAAAGACAAAAATGTTCCTGTATTCAGTTCTCCCTATTCACTTTAAAGTAAAAATTTGATAATTTTGTAAGTGCTATCTCTGTATCCTCTGGATTCACTGAGGACCACCACTGTAGGGACACCAGTGATAAAGCCATTGAATCATAGAATGGTTTGGTTTACAAGGGACCTTCAAGATCATCTAGTTCCAATCCTCCTGTCATGGGCTGGGACAAATCCCACTAGCCCAGGTTGCTCAATGCCTCATCCAGCCTGGCCTTAAACACCTCCAGGGAGGGATCTGATCTGTACTTTGTACATGACCAGACTGCTCTTCTTTAAAGCATAGGAAAAGTTTTACACATGTTTTGTGAAAGTTATGTCTTGTTGAAAACAAATGCAAGCTGATGAACTTTCCCTCCAGCCCCTTGATAGCATGAAGTGCTGTCTGAAGCTACCTAATCAGTAGATTAAAGATAACGGTTCTGAATTCAATTCAAAGTGTCAATATGTAACTTTGTAACAAATGAAACATTTGTCAATTACTGGTAATATGAAACAAAATAGTGGGAAATAGAAATGGCAATCTCTTTAGGTAACCTGAAAGCCATTTCCAAGAGGCTCTGTGCATTAACCAAGCAGTGAAAAATTTTACATCACTATTTTCCCCTGTGCCCATAATAGCATAAAATAAAAAGATTTTAGATAAGATTTCATTCAGTGAATCAATTGCAAAACCACACAGAGCCTTAGTGGGCATTCAGTCCTCAATCTAATGGAAATTTTTACAAGAATGTCAATGCTAAGTTGATTCCTATGGCGGAAAGCACATACAAAAGATCAAATTACAGATGGAAACCTTTTGCCTTCTAAGAGGCTTTATTAACCCACTAAAGCACTGAGTATGCAAAGGGTTAGAGAAAAGTTTGCTGACAAAGTGGATGATGGTTTATGTCTGACTGCTTTCTCTTTCTGTGAATAGAAAACAAAGCTCTCCACTTGAGGCAATTAACAGTCATCCTCTAGCACCCTGTGTGTCACATCCTAGAGAAAAGTCAGAAGCTGGTTACATTAGCTGTAGGAAGTACCTGCCTAACAGATTTAACCTTAGAATCATAGAATAGTTTGGGCTGAAAGGGACCTTAAAGATTTTCTAGTTCCAGCCCCCTGCCATAGGCAAGGACGTCTCCCACTAGACCAGGTTGCTCAGTGCCTCATCCAGCCTGGCCTTAAACACCTCTGGGTAGGGGGCATCCACAACCCCTCCAGGCAACCTGTTCCAGTGTTTCACCACTCTCACCTTAGAATCATAGAATCATAGAATAGTTTGGGTTGGAACGGACCTTAAAGATCATAGAGTTCCAACCCCTCTGCCATAGGCAGGGACACCTCCCACTAGACCAGGCCGCCCAGTGCCCTGTCCAGCCTGGTCTTGAACACCTCCAGAGAGGGGGCATCCACAACCTCCCTGGGCAACCTGTTCCAGTGCTTCACCACCCTCACTGTAAAGAATTTCTTTCTTATGTCTAGTCTAAAT
>VZTY01012146.1:83981-96331 GCA_013400935.1 Turnix velox | reverse complement strand
CACTGCTGGCTCATGTTAAGTCTCTCGTCCTGGTAGTCTGTAGGATTAAAATGCTTGAACAGTGTTAGTAAGTGAATATGAGAAATGGAGAAGAGCTTAGAGTGGGATACTTGGGTCAGGGAGATGGGCTTTGCAATTAGTCTTGCATGATGTGAGGCCAGGGCTTTGCATTGTCTCTCAAAGGCCTTGCCTTATCTTGAGCCCTTTGAAAGCACTTTTCCTCCTGGGCCTTCCTGTCCCAGACGTTTCTGTTGGAACCTGGTTGTCCTAGGGGAACACAACTGTGCCAGGATAGGGACAGTTACTTCTGAGGGTGTGGGAGATGTAGGGGGTGTCTGTCTTAAAGGGAGCTGGGAGAGGGTTTGAGTGTGGCTCATAAGAAGCCAAAATGGGTGGTGTGGAGTAGAAGGGACGTAGGGGAAGTTGGGATGATTCTTCAAGCATGGGGCATGATGGAGTCTACTCATGTAGTGGAGTCTGAGACCCTTTCTGTGGGCAGAGCAAGTTTCAGAACACTCTCCTATGCCCGGATATGCTCCTGTCATAGAATCATAGAATGGTTTGTGTTGGAAGTGGCTTTAAAGATCATCTAGTTCCAACCCCCCTCCCACGGGGAGGGACACCTCCCACTGCACCAGGTTTCTCAATGCCTCATCCAACCTGGCCTTAAACACCTCTAGGGATTGAGGGGGCATCCACAACCTCTCTGGGCAACCTGTCCCAGTGTCTCACCACCCTCACAGTTACGAATTTCTTCCTTCTTTCCAGCCTGAATCTCCCCTCTTCCAATTTGCGTCCATTTATCCTAGTCCTGCCATCCTGCTCCCTATTAAAAATTCTTCTGGAATCCTTGTGTTGCTGATGGCTCAGTAATGCACCAATGCATCTTAACCGAATGATTAAAAATCTGCAAGGCTTGAATATATAAACTCTTCTAAATTGCTTTAGCCACATTTTTATTCCCTTTAAAAAACAAGTGTAAATTCCACATGGCCAACCAGTTTTTATGGATCCCTTCAGTGCTTTTGTGGATTGCAAGGTCCTTGGGCCCCAGCCATGAATATCAGGTTTGCACCAACTGAACTATTTTCATGATTAAAGATAGTAAAGGGTTTACAGGTGGGTTTTTTTTTTTCTGTAGAAATCTTTCTTAGTTGCAGTTGTCCTGAACTCTGTTGTATTTCACAGAAAATGAGGTGGGAATTGATGCCAAAACAAGAGCTTTGTTCCAAAACCACAGGAGAATTGGGAGTATACTGGTATAGGTTAGACTCCATTTTTTCTGTCAGTAGCTCTGGAAGCAGAGTCCCAGCTTTCCATGCTCAGGAACTCATGTTATTGTCAACAATACAAAAAAAATATCTTCTTCTGCCTGGAGATTGAAAATAAATGTCTTTCTTCTACAAAGGAACATCCTATGCCTGTGCCCAACCCTCTTCTACCCACCATGTGCAAAGATATTATGTTAGATTTTGCATAGAATCATAAAATGGTTTGGGTTGGAAGGGACCTCAAAGATCATCTAGTTCCAACTCCCCTGCCACACCAGGTTGCTCAATGCCTCATGCAGCCTGGCCTTAAACACCTCTAGGGAGAAAGGGGGCATCTGCAACCTCTCCCAGTGTCTCACCACCTGGACAGTTAGAATTATCTAGACTGAATCTCCCCTCTGGACAGACCTTGTGCTATTAGTTTATTTTGCAAACTTTTCTGTGGGCTGGCAGGGTGTTATTGAAAGGCTCAAGGAAGCACCTGTGTGATGGCCAAGGATAGAGCAAGCTGGGATAGCTGAATCAGCCCCATGGAAATAAAAACCATCCTTAATTGCTGACCAGAACAGAAATTGGTCACTAGATTAGACACCATCTAGTGTCCCTGTTGGTATTTATTTCTGCTCCTTGGGCATTTCCTAGTGTTGTTTCAGGCTGGAAGCTGATGTACCAGGTCTGGAAAGCTTGTAGAGAAGTAGTCAAAGGCTTGGTCATCAGGGACTGAGCTGCTTCTGGTAAGCTCTGGAAAAGTGTCCTTCAGACCACATTCCATGCTTTCCAGACAGGTGCTAAATTTGGCCTTACCACTATGTGCTACTAGAAAGCAGAGATTTATGAGCCAACTCCATGATATATGGCACTTGATCCTGATCCTGATGGCTTGTGAGATGTTGGACTTTGAATTGTTTCTGATCCCTTGGCCGAGCAATGCTGTGCTGGCAGGGCTTCAGGGCAGAATTTAGCAGGTCCTGCAGCTCAGGCCAGTAAAGCTTTTTCACTACTGACAAATGAGATCTTCCTTTGCTCCTTAACCTTGATTTGCCTCCATTTATTTTCCTGTCACTGAAATCCCTCATTACTCCCAGTTCAAGCTGTTCATGAATCTTGCTGAATTTCTGCAGCAATATCTTTTCTTTTTTTTTTTTTCTTCAGGCTGAAACTTCAGTCTGGCCTTATAATTACAGTATTATTAATGTATTTTTATCATTATTAATTATTTTTACATGCTGAAATTGATTCAATATGCCTGGAGCTGCCATGCTGGAACATGCCTTGATTCCCTTCCAAGCTGGAGCCCACCGAACGTGGAGAGTTCCAATGGCTTTAAATCACTATAAACCTCACTGAGTGATTTAAGTTATTGGAGCATATTCAAGTTTTTATAAGCCCTCGAATGTGAACCCTGCTCACATTCTGTGTACATTCTGGGTATGTACAGTGCAGTGGGATCTAAAATGGTTTGAGTGCTCAACATATTTTCTAAGCCCCAGGTCAACAGGGGAGTAATCAGGCTTGTCGGGCATGGCATCGCTCAGGGACTTGATATGATGGGAACAGTCACATTTGAAAGATGCTTCTAATTCATTTAAATTGAAACATTCCTACTTCATTTAAGGGACTTGGGGTAGAGCTCTCTGTGTGGCTCAGAGAACCAGCAGTAGGAGGAAGTGTGGATTCATCCCAAGGTTGATGGATTGATCCCAGCAAGAGGTCAGTCTTGAGGGAAGTCATCACCACCCCATCTCTGGTGACACCCCCAGGGAGCTGAGACCTGTGGTGGGACCTCAAGGGAGCAGAGAGAGGGCTGAACCATCCTCTGATTTTGTATCAAGTCTGAGTCTGAGATGATGTCCAACCTGCTCCTTGTTTAGTAATGTCCATGCAGAAGAACAACCAGTCCCTTGTACATATTTCCTAATCATATTAGTAGCAGGGACATGAGTTGAACATGCTGAAACTTATCAGCTGCTTTTTATTTCAAATTATCTCAGAACAGAAAAAGTTGTAAGATGTATGCCCGAGGATGGTGGAAGGAGGATGCTAACACAAGAGTGAGTGAACATGGCAGGACTGCTTCCTCTCACCCTGCCTCTCCAAAATATTGCTCAGCAGTACTTATGAGTACTTATCCTGTCACCTTGGCCAAATAGAGAGTCCTGAGATTCCTGACAGACCCTGAATATTCCCCCTGGAAATCCTTAAGAAGGAGCTGCAGTAGCCTGCTGTGCATGGTATGATTTATGTGTCCCCCTACTGTGCAGGAGCACAGCCCTGGGACAGCAGCAGAGGCAGTTCCAGAAGTCACAAAAGCACAAGGAAAAGCAAAATCTTCAGAACGCTAAGAAAAATAGTCTTGGAACTCAGACATCACTGCTGAGCAGTATGAGTGGGAGTTCTGAGATGCTGAGCTCTAGGATGGGTGGATCAGAAACAACGAAGAATCCCCAGTCCTGAAAAATACTTACTTGTTTCGGATTTCAGTTTTTATGGACAAATGCAAAACATCTCCACTGCAATTCCTTGTCTGTGCAATCAAGTAGCAAGCTCTTTTTATGCCCACAAGTGCAGCTGCTGAACACATTGCCATAGCTTGGAATTTTGCCTTGATGAATTGTTTCATTTGGTTTGATATCATTAGGTAGGTACTGCATGTGAACCTGTGCAGTAAAACCTCTAAGGTTTGTACCCTTAAGACTAATTCCTGCTCCTCCAACTCAGTAAATAATGACAGCCTTGGGGCCAATGAGTGCTGAGGACTTTAGAAAATTCAGATGCTTTTAGTTATGTGTCTATTACAGATTTAATAGTCTCAGTTTATTAAAAAGGTAGGGTTTTTTAATCCTAATGAACTGAATTCTGCCCTGAATTACTAAAATGTAAATTCAAAGTAACCTTAAATAAAACACAAATCATGGGTTTACCCAACCATCACTGAGGGCAAAATTAGACCCACTGTACTGTTGTAGTCACATTTTAGTAGTAAGAGATACTTTTATTAGGCATTTTAATAGATGACAGTGCAAACCCCAGACTACTGTGCACTCAGGGAACAGGTTCTTAAATTTTAAACAATATATAATTCTCCTTAAAACCTCTTTTATTAAAAAGTTTTAAGAATAATATTAAATACATAAACAGCCATGTTAATTAGATTATATAGTTAATGTACATTGGAACTATGACTTACTGCAAAGTTACTAACCATGAAAGCACATTTTGATCATTCCAGGCTGTAATCCCCACTTAATCCATCCCCAGTCTGTCAATCAGTGGAATACAATCAGGATATTTATGATCACATCAGACCAGAGATCTGGAAGAATTTAGCAACTTTGCAGAGCTGAATCCAGAAAAGAAGGGGGGGGGAAATGTTTCCACTGGCAAAATGAACTGTTGCCAGGAAAAACATTATTGTTGACTTGGCCCATGTAATTGAATTTTCTACTCAAAAGTAACTTACAAACCAGCAACTAGGAGAAATTATCAATACTGGAACTCTCATAATAACAAAGCAGAGGACTTTTACCTGGCACAGCAGTTTTTAAAATCATGTTTTTCATTTTTTAACATAGCACTGTGGTTTTTTAACTCTCATAGATTTTTTGCCATCATGAAATAATTCAAATCACTGGAGCAGCAGGAAAAAAAAGCATCCCTTTCTTGGGCCCCCTTACCTCTCAGCATCCACTCCAGGCCCTGTTCTAGTGATTGCAAGAGTCTGGTGGGAAGGGGAGACCTGAATGGTGTTGGGGCACTTGAACAGGGGATACTCCAGCACCCACACTGCTCTTTGCCCCTGATTCATGTAAGGGATGTGCAATTCCATAGTGAAGACACATGTCAATAGTGAGGGTGTTCAATGGGTACTTTATTACCTAGGAGATATGGGGACAGTCATCTTCTGGGGATTATTTCAATATATTTCCACTAGAAAGACAGGGAGAAATAGAGAAAGATGCATCAGAAAGGAGGGAGGGAATGAACCCTGGGACATCAGATGCCTCAAGTTAAGCCACTGTTCAACTTGAAGAGGTGTAAACTGAATGGAACTTTGCATCCTCTCTAGCCTTGTGGTGGATACTCTAAACAGCATGTAAGACCTCAAAGTGGCCACCACTTCTGCCTGAAGTAATGTGAAGCAATACTATGAAGGATCTATCTGATGTGCAGCCCCTGTGACAAAGCTCCACCAGTAAGTGGCTTTTTCCTCGCAAGCCTGAATGACAGTAAGCATGTGTTTCACACTTTGTCATTTGGCTGTGATTTGGTCTTTTAGATGGTTAAAGGGCTTGATTGAAAAAAAAAATGGTTCTTCTGTGAGCTTCGATGATTGGACCTTGCTGAGCTGGGATAGGCAATCCTCTGATGAGCTTTCCAAGTTCCAGTTGGCTTTTTAATAAGCTCCCCATCTTGAAGCTCAGAGAGGGCCATTGGAGAACGTGCTCAAAGAATGAGCTTGCTGGGCCCTTGATGTTGGCTCCCCCAAGCCTTATTTTTCCTCAGTTGCTACTTTTATTGCCTCTGTCTTAGAACAATCTTAATAACATTCTCAATATGAGAAGTGGGCAAATATGTCTGAGGGTTCATTCTTTGTTGCTACTGAAGGGAGAAGTATAAAATCAAAACCAGCAGGATAATCAATAGTCCCTATGAGTTGCCAGGATCCATCTGATAAAGAGATTCACTCAACACCCTTCCCTTGCTGTGATTGCAATAAAATCCTTGGAACAGAGCATTGTCACAGGAATAGTCTTCTGCCTTAGCAGTTCATTAGCAGCATGATGCCACTGTCTTGTTGACAGTGCTCTGTGTCATCGATACTTTCTCTGATGCAGCTTCTCTTCAGCCATGATTAGTTTTCACTAAGATTTCATCTGAACTCTCTCTTTTAAAAGATATTTTGCTTCATTATTTTACAGGTGCTAGAGCATTTCTTGGTAAGAGTCTAGTCTAACACTGCACCAAGGATGTTTAACTTTAAGAGGGTGTTAAAAAGGCAAAAAGTAGCAAACATTTCCAGAGCCTTTGCTGCCTGTGGTGCAGTGTGGCTGCTTACTCGAGAGCTTGAAATATGTCAGTTATAGTTTGTTTCTATTAGAGTAATATGGTAGTTGTATAAATGCCACTTTCCCAGGAATGTAAATGCTTCGTTATTTCTGTCCCTGTTCTGAAAAATCTAATATGGCACAAATAAAATGCAGTAAATGGCTTCATGGAAAGCAGATGTGAGTGGAAACCCAGACTCCTACCAAGGCTTTAGGGGACTTCAAAGACGGAAAGACAGAGCTGAACAAAATATTCAACTGTGCCAAATTTTTGCTGTTCTTGATGAAAGAGCAAAAGTGAAGAAAAAAAAAAAAAAGAAAATCTGGCTCCTTGTTTTAATTTTCTGCCTGCCTAGGGCAAGAATTTTAGAAGGAATAAATTACAAGCAAACAGGGAGAGAGACTGAATGGAGCAACAAATGAACAAAGGGCATTCTTGGAAGGGTCTGGTTTTTTGAGAGAACCTAGAAGTTGTCAGCTCAGTTATCGGGAGGATCCCTCCCTCCCTGCCTGTCCTGCTGCTTCTGAGCAATGCCCTGGCTCCCCATGTACCCACTGCATGTGAAGTCCATCACTGCATGGTGTTGGGAAGACACTTGGGGAAGTGTCCTCTGCAGAAGGGTTTTGTGGGACAGCCACAGGCAGAATGCTTTGGAACTTTAGCAGCCAATGTGAATGTGACATAATTGATGGCAACCTTTAAAGCTGTTTTCCAGAAGAGGCCATTGGGCTGAACTTGGAGGCAATGGAGAGTATAGATGATGGTATGCAAAAGGCTAATACATGCCAACTCTAAAAGTTAGGATAATTTATTCCTGTTGGTCTGGGTATCATGCATTACATAAGGATAAAAAAATGCACAGAGAAATCAGATTATTTTTTTTCTTTCTTCCTCAGATACTGTGTGGGAGTAAAGGCTGTGACTTCATAAGAGCTGGTCAGAAAATGGAGGAGAAATATAAGAAACTGAGGCATGTTGCTTGTGGCAGTTTTACAAAGTGATGCTTCATCTGTTTAAGATTCTTTTTATCTCCAGTCCCTTTCAAACTGCCCTGGTGAAGGCTGGGCTGGTGGGAGCCTTGCTGGTGGGTGCTGTGAAGCTTTGTCTGTCTTCTCCACCAGTCTCCATGTAATTTGTGCTGGTCGGCCCAGTGTTCACCTCATAAAGCTTGGGACAATCTTGGTCTATGTGGATGAGGTGGTATGATTTGAGCAATAATATCTGCAACAAATTCTATTTCCCCCATGTTTCTTGCTGTCTTGTACTCCTTTCTCCAGCTCCTAAAAGGGAAATATCTCTTAAGTAATGCCAATCCACTCTCCGTTTGAACAATTCAAACCTTAATTCATATAGATGCTTATTGTGACCGCACATGACAATGAGCTAATGGTTTGCAGGAGCCATTTTGTAGATGGACATATAGCTGTAAATCAGTTGCGGGACCTGAAGGGACATTTACTAAATACAATTGTGTTGCTATGTCTGAAAATAATTATGTTTGCTTGAGTTTGGGCCAGGCTGCCTAAAGATTCCCCACACCATAATGAGATGGTGGTGACTCAGCCTGTGGCTTAGGTATAACTATTGTTTGGAAGTTTTTTTCTAATTTTGATGGCATTTCTTGGTAGTGGTCATGTAGCACAGGAAAACAAAAACAAAAAAATCAGGGCAGCTGAAGTGGATGAGCTGAAGGGATAGGAAGAAACTTGGTTCTTACCAACTGCTTGGTGGACTCACCCCTCAATTTTTCTGCAGTAGCCCGAATACCAGGCTGCATTTGTTTGCTGCTGCTTGCTGAAGCCTTCGACCTCAGCCTGCCCTCCTCTCCCCCAGTGCTGACAGTAAGTGAAGAAATGCTCAATTCATTCTTTTGCCCGAGGTCCCTTTGAAGTCCACCACTAAAAGCTCTATTGTTTTATTAGCTGTTAATGCAGCACGGGGGAATTTGGTTATGCACAACGGAGCTGGGGTGCAGGGGGGAGCCCTTCCTGGTAATTTGTCACTCTTTAGAAGTATGACAAGCTCTGCTCAGCAAACATGCTGCCAAACCAGAGTGCTCCAGGCTGAGACTGGAGCTGTTCAGTGCAGGGAGGTCCTGTGCCACCAATGGGAGTCCTAGGGTTGGGGTGGCTGAGGCACTAGCATGGGCTGAGGTCACACACCTTGATACTCACTGCTGGACATTATTGTAGCCCAAGGTCAATCCTAAATAAAAGGTTGTCTTCTACAAAGAGCTACCTCTGCTGGCTACAGTAGAGAGTAGAGCAGGAGGATCTGGGCAGAGGAGAGATGGCTGTAGGTATCCAAGTCGGGGCCACATCTTGTCTTCCCCAGATTAAGACAGTTTTGTAATGAATGTTCGAATGTAGCTACATCCCTTTCTTACCCTTTTTGTGATATGTGGTCTGTGGATCTGTGAGGTGGTGCCTGCTTCATGGAGACTCTTTCAGCTGTGCTCAGTGCTGGCATCACAGGACAGGGGCATCAACTGGTGGCTCTTGGAGGTGATTGGTTCCTGAACATCAGCATGAATTCCTAAATAGATGTCAGTTCCGACTCTCTGTATGGCAGGGATGATCTTTAACATCCCTCCAAATGCAAACCATTCTATGATAAATGGAAGCATGTATTGAGAAAGCCACTAAGCTGTGAGATGAAGTTTAATGTTTGCTATATTCAGCCTGGAGAAGAGAAGGCTCAGGGGGGAACTTATAGTAACTTATCAGTACCTGAGGGGGTCCTACAGAAAGGCAGGGGAAGGACTTTTTAATATGATATCGGATGGGAGGACTAGAAACAATGGATGTAAATTGGAAGGGGGTAGATTTAGACTTGACATAAGAAAGAAATTCTTTACAGTGAGGGTGGTGAAGCACTGGAACAGGTTGCCCAGAGAGGTTGTGGATGCCCCCTCTCTGGAGGGGTTCAAGACCAGGTTGGACAAGGCACTGAGCAGCCTGATCTAGAGGGAGGTGTCCCTGCCTATGCCAGGGGGGTTGGAACTCTATGATCTCTAAGGTCCCTTCCAACCCAAACTATTCTATGATTCTATATTCACTCTATACAGGTAAACAGTCTGATCCTCAGGCGACAGACAGAGCATCCATTGCTTTTTGCTTTTAGCTCTTTGTGTCTCACCTCCCTCCCAAAAGGGAGAGCACTGCAGGAACTTGCTGATGTGTGACTGCCCAGACACACTCACACTTCCCAGCTGCAGACTGGCTGCTGTGTGTGGTCAGAAAGCTGTGCCCTGTGCACTGACATGGTAAGGGAATGAAGTGAGTGCTTATTGCTCAGCCCTGTTGACAGGTACAAAGGATCTTTGGAGAAGCCTTCCATCACTGGAGCTGCTGTTTCCTTCAAGCACAATGCAGTCGGTGGCAGGAGCTCTGTGCAGGTAAATACAAACAGGAAGGCAAGAACAGCCTCCTGGCCCGGCTGCCTTCAGGCAGATACTTTATTTGCTTTGGTTTGCTGATTGCTTCTCACCAACTCAGCTTAATCAGTCTATCAGCAGCACCTTTCTTCCCAGCCCTCCTTCCCAGTGCCTTCTTTAGCACTTAAACTAAGTCAATAGAAATGCAAAGCTTCTCTCTTTCTTTCCTCAGCCTAATGAATCTTGAGAACTTTGCTGAGGTAGGCCGGTGGTTTGCATAACTGCTTAAGCTGGGCTTTGCAGTGCAGTTATGTGATGAAGCGCGCTCACTAATGTGATGTTTTCCCGTGATGTAAAGCTGCTGTTGTTTGTTCCTGCAAATCGGGTGAAATGAGTTTCCCAACCTTTTCCCATGGCAGAAAGGTGATGGGGGTCAAGAGGAGCTTGTCTGTTAACATCCGTGGCATGGGAGTGTGCAATCAATTTTATCTGCTCTGCCCTTATAGGGAGCTCAGGCACACGAGGGCAGGGCAGCTCTGGAGCAGAGGGGACAAAAGCATCATAGAATCACAGAATACCAGGGATTGGAAGGGACCTCAAGAGATCATATAGTTCAATCCCCCTGCCAGAGCAGGAAAACCTAGACTCCTGGAAGTCATCCAGGAGGGGTGTAATGTCTTCAGAGAAGGAGACCCCACACCCTCTCTGGGCAGCCAGTACCACTGTTCAGTCACCCTCACCCTGATGAAGACTTTTCTTACATTTCTGTGGAACCTCCTGTGTTCCAGCTTGCACCCATTGCTCCAAGTCCTATCATTGGACATCACTGAAAAGAGCCTGATTCCATATACAGAAGAGATCAGCATTCACTTTTGGTAGGGTTGTTTAAAATACAGTGCCTTCCAAAAGTGCTGTGTGATGGGAGAAAACAGCTCCTGCTTTTTAAGGTCCTGATTCAGCAAATTGCAGGTGAGATTTCTGTGTGTGCTCTCAGCCCTCACTGCACTGGGGCCATTCCATTTGAAATCTGTATCCCTGTAAATATATACCTGAAGCTTTTTTAAGGTTTATTGTTAATGACTGGAGTTCTGCTGAGAAACAGCCTGGCAAGGCAGTTTATTATAGAATTAAACTCACAATAAGCTGCTCTTATGGAATCTAAAAATAAGTGGCCTTTCCAGGCTTTCTCCAGACATTGCTAGTTCATTTGGCATTCTTAGCAAAATCTTTGCAACCAAAGTCAATGTAACTTTCTAGTCCAGTGTAAGTGTAAATAGCAAAATAAATTACAATAATGGCTAAATAGTAATTATTTCAACTATTTATAATGCTTGAAAGTTTTTCTTATCTTTTGTAAAAAATAGAGATACTGATTGACCAACAAAGTACGTGTGTAACTGCTTTACCAGCCTCTGCTTGCACTCACACTGACTGCACCCAATGTGCACCATCAGCTGCTAGGTTGAGAGAGGTTCTCTACTCTGCTCTGGTGAGACCACATCTGGAGTATTGTGTCAAGTTCTGGGGCCCCCAGTTCAAGAAGGACAGGGATTTGCTTCAGAGGGTACAGCAGAGGGCCAAGAAGCTGAGGAAGGGATTGGAGCATCTCACTTATGAGGAACAGCTGAGGGAGCTGGGTCTCTTTAGCTTGGAGGAGACTGAGGGGTGAGCTCATTAATGTTTATAAATATGGAAAGGGTGAGTGTCAGGAGGATGGAGCCAGGCTCTTCTCAGTGACATCCAGTGATAGGACAACGGGCAGTGGCTGCAAACTGGAACACAGGAGGTTCCGCAAGAATCTGAAAAAGAACTTTTTCACAGTAAGGGTGACAGAACAGTGGCACAGGCTGCCCAGAGAGGGAGTCTCCTCTGGAGTCATTCAAACCCCACCTGGACACCTTCCTGTGTGACCTGATCCTGTGTGTTCCTGCTCCAGCAAAGGGGATTGGACTTGATGATCTCTTGAGGTCCCTTCCAATCCTTGATGTTCTGTGATTCTGTGACCCCTGCTGCAAACCCTACTTCCCTTTGGAACGGGTAACCACACAATAAAGGTCAGATTTGCTCATTTAGTAATTAGTGGCCTCTGAGCTGAGCACAGCCCCAGTGCACTATTGAGTCTGCAAAGAGTGCCTGGAGTATGGTGTTTTACACCAGGACAAAAGTGTGTACCTGCCCCACTAATTAAATTCACTGTATTTCCAAACCTCGGTTCTTGGCCCAAAGGTTAGATGGGTGTGGTGGGCTCCCACACTCCCCAGTTGCTAAATTAGGGAAGTTTTAGAATAATCATAGAATCATAGAATAGTTTGGGTTGGAAGGGACCTTAAAAGATCATCGAGTTCCAACCCCCCGGCCATACGCTAGGACACATCCCAGTAGATCAGGCTGCTCAGTGCCATGTCCAGCCTGGTCTTGAACAACTCCAGAGAGGGGGCATCCACAACCTCTCTGGGCAACCTGTTCCAATGTTTCACTACCCTCACTGTAAAGAATTTCTGGCAAAAAGTGAAGGACACGACATATCTGATCTAGGCAGAACCTCTAGTGTTACACAACTGTTGGCGCCGGACATGCTGGAACTCCTCGGTGGCGAGCCTTGGGATGAACAAGATGGCACCACTGCCTAGAGGGAGTCCTTTGCATGACCAAGGATG
>VZTY01012146.1:52265-83572 GCA_013400935.1 Turnix velox | reverse complement strand
AATGAATGGGGGAAGGAGAAACTGAAGACTGGAATGCAGTTTCCCTGGGGGTGTCGAGGCCTCTGGTGGCATCTATCAGCTTTTAACAGGTAGAGCACAATGGGCAGAGCACAAAAAACAAGATAACCAGATGTTGCAATTGTATAAACGAGATAACGAGGATGAGGCCTCCTTACCAAGAACCACAGAAACTTGAGGTATCAGCAGAAACATCCCTAAAGGAGAAAAGTTCAACCCTGAGGAAGACTATGTGCTTCAACACAAGATGGCGGTGTGACCCCCAAATGACCACCGACCCATTTCTTCGGGACTAAGTGAGACTGCGCAAGAGGGCAGGACCAAATTAACATACGAAGCGAGACCCTGTATTAGCATAGATAAGAATTTCATGAATATGAATGTATCTGGTGTTAAATACTGATGGTTCTGGGACCTGGAGGTCCCTTCCAACCCAGGTGATGATTTCTCCTGATTTAGACTGTAGAAGCAGAGGTAAGGATCTAGTGTTATCTAAATGTTGGCATCCAGATGAGCTGCCTGATGAAGGGTCCATGCTCCCTCTGTTGTCACACAGGAGAGAGCAGCTCTTTCCACAGATGCTTTGCTCCTTCCGTAGCTGGGACCCATAAGCAATCCTTCAGTGTCAAGTCCAGGGGGGTGCTGGAGGTTTATATATGTGCAAGATCCCTCTGTTCCAGTTGGGGGTTTGAAGAGTTCAAGCCAAGTAGAGACTTTTCCATCCTTAAGCTGTGTAGCCGTGGCAGTTGCATCCAGCCGTATTTCCAGATGGGTGAAATTCCAGGGAAATGATGATGGATTTGAGGCATCTCAAAAGATGACAACAGAGGTGCTGACACCCCCTTTAATTCCTTCCCTTAACAGACAAGGTCCCTGAACCTGGCCTGCTCCACTGACATGTGGAGTGCTTGTTTCTCTTTCTTTGGCAGTCTGGTTGGCTCTGTCTTCTTCCCCCCACTCGTAACTCCCAGCTCCTTTCCTGCAGGAAAGATTAAGAAGGATAGGAAGTCGTCTGTGCAAAAGGCATCCCAGGCCAAAATAAATACAGGTCACAAGATTAGGCTTCATCAGAACTTTAAGCCTGGCCCAAGCCAAACATATGAGCTGTCATGCTTTGGTAAAAGCTCCAGTATGAGTGAACTGGCACAACTGCAAAAACAGCGAAGTAGCTAATAGGTTTTGCAATATGGAAGCTTTAAGGTTTGTTTTTAAGGCTGCATTCCTGACAGTCAAGACTTGCACTGAACTTCAAATTTTGTGTGTTGGCCTTCCTTGCAAACATGCCTCTCAAAGCACAGAGATTGCAGCAAAAGACCATCATGCGGCTGGTCCACCCCAGAGAGACTAAACACACAGAGGAGCAACACAGTAAGGTAAGAAACTCCCTGTCATAGCTTGAACCCTGAATTTCCTGTCTGTTGTCAGTCTGAGGTTAAATCTTTGAATGAATTACAGATCTACTTTGGAAAAAATCTTAAACATCTTTTTTTTAAATGTCTATGTATCTATTTAAAAAGCACCAACAGAGCCATGGTGATGGACACCATAGTCCAGGTATAGTCCATAGCCATCAGGTAGTTTTTCACAGAAAAGATCAATTGAACCCATGGAAGAGTGCAATAATCTCGAATTTCCCTGTAAAAAGTAAGGGGGTAATTTGCACTGATGGAAGACCAGGGATGTTTTTTCTTGCAGCCCATGACCCTTGAGCGTTGTCCTCTGGCTCCAACACTGCCCTGTTATGCATCTCTGGAAATTTTAATCCCCCTAAGGCTCTTTGGTCCACACACCTGCAGTGACAGGACAGCCACCGTGCTGGAAGGATTATGGATGCTGTACATTGCACAGAGCTGCAGAGTCCTGCAGGACTCCAATATGCTCAATAATTACTGGTCATAACCATGATAAGAAATAAAAAAATGCAAACAACCAACAAGCATTAAAAGTATTGACGGAACAAAAGCCAAACTTTTATTGTTTTAATGTAAGCTATGTTTCAGAGCCAAGGCCAGCCTCTTGTAAGCATGCAAAGGTTGAGACAATTTAAAAACCAAAATATTTCTCCCACTAGGGGCCTTGCAGCTTATCAGGTAACTGCAGGCTGTATTTTGGCCATTTTTAACTGGGCATTAAAAGTCTTTTTGACACTTGCTTTATTCCCTCACAATAGTACCTAACAGCCCCTCCAAGGCCTTGTGCAGCCCGATGTGTAAAATGTAATGGGAATTGGTTTAAAGAGTGGAATTTGACCTGAGAGAGATGTGAGTACTTGGGGACTACTTAGTCCTCAGTAGCACTCAGAGGCCTTTTAGTTTCTGGGGCACTTTATTACTCATTAGTGCCCAGCAATGCTGCATGCTCATTAGCATGCCATTCAGTGGCTTTGTCCCTTTAAGCTTTGCTGTGTTGTGTAGAGCATAGCATCTTAGAATAGTTTGGGTTAGAAGGGACCTTAAAGATCATCTAGTTCCTGCCCCCCTGCCATAGGCAGGGACACCTCCCACTAGATCAGGTTGCTCAGTGCCTTGTCCAGCCTGGCCTTAAACACCTCCAGCATATAGGTCCTTCTTCCCCCTTCTACTCAAGGAGGTAGCCTGGGGCTACTAGGGTTCCTAAGGGTGTTTTTCAATGGACAAGGCCTGAGACAACCCACAGAGACAACCCATGGATGTCTCTGATATCCACAGAGCCATACAGAGTGTGCTCACAAGGAAGCCACTGGTCCTCATGGGGCTCCTGCATATTTCCAGTTCAAAGCTACAGTTCAAAGCGCAGGCAAGAGGTCCTTGTTTTGGCTTTCACAGAATCACAGAATATCATGGATTGGAAGGGACCTCAAGAGATCATCTAGTCCAATCCCCCTGCCAGAGCAGGAACACCCAGATCAGGAGGTGTCCAGGTGGGTTTTAAATGTCTCCAGAGAAGGAGACTCCACACCTTCTCTGGGCAGCCCGTTTCAGTGTTCTGTCACCTGCACTGTGAAAAAGTCCTTTTTCAGATTCCTGTTGAACCTCCTGTGTTCCAGCTTGCATCCATTGCCCCTTGTCCTATCATTGGAGGACACTGAGAAGAGCCTGGCTCCATCCTCCTAATGCTCATCTTTTACATAGAATCATAGAATCATAGAATAGTTTGGGTTAGAAGGGACTTTAAAGATCATCGAGTTCCAACCCCCTGCCATAGGCAGGGACACCTCCCACTAGATCAGGTTGCTCAGTGCCATGTCCAGCCTGGTCTTGAACACCTCCAGGGAGGGGGCGTCCACAACCTCTCTGGGCAAGTTGCAGGCAAACTTTCTTTTTCTATGAAACAAACATGGGTGAGACTGACAAAAGTTTTGCCCAAACTTGTGCTGCCTCTTTCTTGCTTTACAGAGCAGGCCATTAGTGGAGATGTGATCATTCATCTTGTATGAGCATGGATGTCCTCCAAAGCAGGGCTACAAGTGAAGGGAACAAGACAGCCTCTGGGATGGTGACTGTCTTTCTCACTTTTGCTTTTCTCCTCAGCTTAAATTATTCCCAGACATGTGAACTCAGCAAACAAGGATTAAGTTTTCTCCACAAGGCAAGATTTACTCCAGCCCTGGAATAGTTCCTGGGCTTCCTAGTGGTCAGGAAAAAGCTTGCAAGGGACAGATGAGAGATTCCTTTTGTATTTTCCATCCATCAGGAAAAGCTGCATCTGAAAAAATAATAGCTGAACTGGAAAATAAAATTAGACAAGTCTCAACAAATATGGAAACCATCCCTGACCTGGTATTGGAAAAGAGTCTCAAATGCTAGAAAGGAGAGAAGCAGAGAGAGGGAATGGATGAATTTTGGCCTCTGCTGGGAATATGGAAGGAATTATTTCATTCTTTTTTTCTCCCCATCTATTTGTTCTCTATGTGGCACTCTGTGTGGTTAACCCTCTATCTTTGTCATAAATACATGTGGCAGAGGCAAGTTTTTTCAGAGGTCCTGACCAAACCATCTGCTTTGCATCTGTGGTTTTGCATACGTAAATATTATTATTAATAGTAGCAAAAGCAATCATAATGGCAGCAGGAATAGAAACACTATAATAGTCGTAGTACCAATGTTTTTATTTGTATTGCTTCAGGAGGTCACAACACACACCAGCCCTCATCTGGGAATTCGAGTGGGAGGAAAGGGGTGCTTGTTGCCCCCAAGAGCTGTTGGTGAGCACAGATACAGCCATGGCAGTGGTGTCAGGATGGGAACATGGTGCCTGAGCACAATTATCTCCTCCAGAGCCTTGCAGAGGATCTTTCTGGGAGAAAATTACTCCTGACAACTGTCAGCTCCTAGCAGCTTCTGCTATTGTGGCAAGGAGAAAATGATTTCTGATGCAGAGAGCTCATCTCAGCAACTCAAAAGTACCTACAGAAAACTGGAAAAACTCCTCAGTGAAGGTAATTATGTGATTCCTTCTAATGGGGTGGCTACATTTTTCCCTCTACGCCCAGGAACCTTGCCCCAGAATCATATCTCGGGTCTCACTCTCGGCCCAAGGCATCTCGTCTCCCTACAGACATTTCTAGGTGGGTGACCTGTCAGAGCAACTCAGCCTGCAAACCATCAGCATCCTGATGTTTGGCGGGGAAAACCTTATTTTTCTGACTTTGCTTTACTTCTATGATTAAAAGTGTCAGCAATTCTCCTGCTAATTCTATAAGTAAAGGAAAGACCTTGGGGCTGGGAGAAGTGGAGACCAGCGGCAGAAGCAGCAACAAGGATGCCAGATAGAGAAGGAGGAATGAGGCCATAGATGCTGAATGTGGGGAGCCTGGAGGTGCTTGTGCTAGATGGTGCACTCTGGGGAGGCCAGAAGAGATGTAGTGAGAAGAGAAAGCCACCACCACACAGAACTTGGGTCTGATCTATGCAGCACCTGGAGACAGACAAACCAAGAAAGCACATCTCAGCATAGTCTTCTCTCTCCAGGTTCTCCCACAGTCCAGCCGGTACCTTTGTTCCTCTATGAGGAATGGTTTTTGTTCATCTCTGTTGTTTTGCTGGATCTGTGCTGCATTAAACAGACCATCTTCTGGTTTGTATTTTTTCCAGTTATCATATTTCATGTATCCTGGCTCCTTTTATCCAGCCCTGTAGCACCTCAAGCGGAGACTAAGCAGGATCCAGTCCTTGGGTGTGCTGCCTTCATACAGGAGCTGTGTGGACCCCCCCATCCCTGCACCTCTCTGAGCTGTGGCAGCATTAGCAGCAGTGACCGAATCTTCCCTCCATCTTCAGACTGTCACCTCAATCATCTTACCATGGTTACAGCTCAAGGACTCAGTCAAGATACGTGCTGCTCCTCAAACTTTGCTCTGCCTGTGGATAAGTCACTTTCTGAGAAGTCAGTCTGGATGAGCAATAACAAGCCAAGGTTTGTACTTATCATGTCATTCAGATTTTGACTGTGTCACACTACAGGAGTGCATATACTTGGTAACAGGTGGTTGCCACTTGGAGAGGTGGTTGCCAGTGCTTTTTGAAGGTCCACCCTGATAGTGCACCATGACTTCACTTCAAACTTCTTGTGATCCAATGCTGAGCACCTCTGACCCTGCCACCTCCCAAGCCCAGCCCTGCCTGCCAACCCTAGGACAGATGAAATGCTTCTCTTATCTCTCTCAGAAATCTTTGCAGACAGGCATTTAAAACAGAAGAAGAAAAAAACCCAAACAAACAACTAATCAGATAAAAAAGGGATAAACATCTAGTTTACTTCCCCCCTGACTCTGGCATAGCATTAACCCTGTAGCATAGACCCCAAACAGTGGCTTTTGCAGTGGGGAGACTGGGGAGAGCAGCAGGAGGGGTCCAGGGCTGCTAAAACAGGCACCTGGGGGGAAGGATGAAATCCTGAGTCTGGGCTCTGAGGAGCGCTCTGGGAACTGGCTGATAATCAGAGTTAACCCATCACTGTCCTTCCTACCCTATGACCAAAAGACAAGCTGGAAAACAGAGGTAACAGATAAGGATCATCTATGAACTTGAAGTGTGCAGTGTCCCACTTGCTCTATTCCAGTCTTCCTGCTGACAACAAAGTCTTCCCTGGACACATACCAAACTTTGCAGAAATTCAAGCTTTGAGTCTCTCTATGATTGGCTTCTGGTTGTGTTTCAGCTGACTTTTGAACAGGTGGCTGCTCAAAGGCAATGTTCTCCTGCTAGCAGAGCCTGAGAGCTAGTTTGAGATGGCTGATTTACACTGTCCTCGGGGTTGAGCCCTTCTCTGCAAATTCACACCAGTCATCAAAAGCATTGGTCTTCACCCTCGACACACGTCTCCAGTCCTGTGTGTCCAAGGAAGAGTGTACAACCCCATGCAATCCCCCCTATAGAATCATAGAATAGCTTGGGTTGGAAGGGACCTTAAAGGTCATCTAGTTACAACTCCCCTGCCATGGGCAGGGACACCTCCCACTAGATCAGGTTGCTCAGTGCCTTCTTCTGCCTGGCCTTAAGCACCTCCAGGGAGGGGGCATCCACAGCCTCTCTGGGCAACCTGTTCCAGTGTCACACCACCCTCACAGTAAAGAACTTCTTTCTTATATAGTGCCTAAATCGTCCCTCTTCCAATTTTCATCCATTACTCCTAGTCCTGCCATCCTGTGCCCTATTAAAAAGTCCTACCCCTGCCTTTCTGTAGGCCCCCTTCAGGTATTGAGAAGCTACTATGAGGTCCAGCTATGCTCCTCTAACCCAATCCCACTGCTTCTAGGCCATCACTTGCAGTGTCCTTGTTCCCAGCCCAGATCCTCCTGAAGATCCTTCCATTTTCCAAGAGTTGCTCAGCTAATCTTTTCCTGCCCACTTCGAGGAGCAAGTGGTGGCTGTGGGTGGGCTGGGGCTCTCCCTCACACCCAGCAGCGATTATCCAGCAGCTCCTTTGTGGCAGGGAGGGGAGGGGGCAGTCAGTGCCTAATCTGTCCCTGGTCTGGATGGGTGCCTGGATCATTTCATTGTGGCTCGGTGCCTTTAGACAATGTGCCGGTGCCTTTACACAATGTGCAAGCTCTGCAGCACGGCCCTCCTTCTCAAAAAGCTCATGGCACAGGCATCTGTCACCTAAACCTGTCTGCATGAAAGGCTGTCTGAACAACCAGGGGGGAGAAAAAGAAAGGCATGACAGCACAATTAGTGAGAGCAAATGAAAGACTGTTTGAAGAGGAGGAGGGAGGAAAGGGGAGAGCTGCAGAAATCCCTGCTGGGGTTTTGGGCTTGACATCAAAACCCCTTAACAGCGTATTACTTCAGCCCCCGATGTGGACAGATGTTGAGCTGTGGCTCAAAGGAAGTCAGAAATCTTTCCTTAGGAAAAAAAGTTTGGCTAGGAAACTAAAGAAAATATTGTGAAAGAAAAGGAAATAAAAGCCCACTAAGGAAGATTTATCACTGCCTCAAGCATTTCTGTATCCTCTAGTCTTATGAGGTCTCAGCCTCAGGGAACAGAAAAAGAGAAACAGCCTGTTGCTGTGTTAATGGGTCACAAATTTAGAGAGGGGGACACTTCTGCCCAGTTAGACAATGATGGAAGGAGCTGGAGTGCCCATCTGAGGACTCTTCAAACCCCTGCTATTCTCAGGCGGCTTCCAGAGAGTTCTACCACCAGCCTGCAGCTTTCCCTGACACTTCCATCCAAGCTGCTCTTCTTTCTCACTCACTTTTTGCAAGGTTCTTTTGGAGCCATTTGTCACTGGCAAAACCTTATTTTCCAAAAGACCTTACCATCATCCACAAGCCTGCAGAGCTTGCTGTCTGTTCCCTTCCCGATAATGCAAATAAAGATGTTGAATAAAACCAGACCCAGCAGAGGTTCTCAGCCAGTCCCATTGCTGAATCTCATTTGTCCTAAAAAACTGTTTGTTGAAACTGCTTGCTTCCTATGACATGTTTTGACTAGGTTTCAATCCATACAAGAACCTTAGTTTCAACCCTATGGCAATCTAAGTTTTAAGGAGATTTTTTTAAGAGGTGGCAAAATTATTTTGTCAGCTCTTTCTGTTGGTTTCTCTCTATCCCCATATGTATATTGGTATTTGCCTGATCCCCTTCCAGAGCTTAGTTTGTAGATGGGAGCTACACTAGCAGCCTGCCAGTCCTCTGGTACAGTAGCCATTTGTAAAGTCACATTGATCTCATTCCTCTGACTTACAGAATGAACTAGATGTGGGGATCTCATAGATAGCTGCAGCACTGAAGACACAGCAAAAGAGAAGAGCCTGAGATGCCTTGTCATGCCTTGTCCTCCTTGGTACCAAATTGCTCCTTTGCAGTCAGCAATGGCTCTCCTTCCAGCTCCTTACTTCTGATACATTTAAAACCATAGAATAGTCTGGGTTGGAAGGGACCTTAAAGATCATCTAGTTCTAACCCCCCCAGCCATAGGCAGGGACACCTTCCACTACACCAGGTTGCTCAATGCCTCATCCAGCCTGGCCTTAAACACCTCCAGAGAGGAGGCATCCACAACCTCTCTGGGCAACCTGTTCTAGTGTTTCACCACCCTCACCATAAAGAATTTCTTTTTTATATCTAGACTAGAAACTGTTTTCTAAAAAAAGTCATTTTCAAGGATATCTTTGTGCTCCTTTTCTAGCTTCTTTCATTTTCTGTCTGCATTTTACTTGCTGTCTTATGGGTTTTCCCTTTCTCTTCATGTAGGAAACCTTTCTCCTTTTAAAATACTCACCTTCTCCCTATGATGCCTCTTTAACCTTGGCAATGAGTCAGGCAGGGTGTGTTTTAGGACCTCTCAGGTTCTTTTGAGTTGTGGCACATGTTTTACTTGGGCTTTAAGAAAGCATTTTTTTAATTGCCTCCAGACTGCTTGCAGGCTCCTTGCTTTCTGTCTGCTCCTTTTTGTTTTGTCGTTATTGACTTAATCACCTTATTTTTTTCACAGCTCACTTTCTTGAAATTGCAGAGCCACATGCTGGATTTATTTGGTGTGCTCTCTCCCACCACAGCATTAAATTGGTTGTTCTGTGGTCAGTCACAGAGAGCGGGTCTCCCACAAACACCTTGTGAAGCAGGTCCCGTGCACTGCTCCCCACCAAACCCAGCAGCCCTTCTCGCCTCTGCCGCTCTGCCAGCACTCCTTGCAAAGGGGGAATCATTATTCTATTAAAAAAGTAGTATTTTTTTCCTTCCTGATGAATCACTGAGGTGACTAGCTTTTCTAATATCACTTTATATCTGTTTATGGTTACCTTTATCCAGATCAGGGTTGATAGTGCAGTCCTGGCTCTGCATTTTTCCTGTTAGATTCTGGGATTTCCAATCTCAAGAAACCAATAGTGATATTGGGATTGTCATTCAGGGCAATGGGAAATCTGAGGACAGTCTGAGTTGGGTTTTTTTGTTTGTGTGTTTTGTGGGGGTTTTTTTGTTGTTTTTTCTTTTTTTTAAAGCTTCTAGTGCAAGAACAGAAGCACCTCAAAGTGTTACTTACTGCTAGACTCATAGAAATATTATCACACATGGGCAAACTTTCCTTATTCATTGCAGTTGTACCATTTATTTTCCTGCTGCTCTTTCCCTGGATGTTGGCCATATACTGCTCACAAAGGGTTCAAGTCTGAATTTCTGCAACTTCTGACTTCTCTTTGGCTTCTCATTTAAGTATTTCTCTATGACCTTTCACTTTTCCAGTCCCACTAGCCCAGCTCTGCTGTGATGGAGGAGCAGGACCCCATGACATCACCTGGTGTGTTCACAGTGATCTCCCTAGCAGGGTAACACTCCTGGTTGCTTACAGCTCCCCATTGCCAGGGCTGCAGGAGCAGAGGGAGGTGAGACTCTGTTCTGCAGGTTTCCCCGGATTCTCCCAGCACCTTTTCTCCTTGTGCTCTGTGCAAGCACGGACACCAAAACAGGGTGTGCTCTTTGTGATGAGCTGTTCAGTTCCCTGCTGATTCCCCTCAACATGGGTGAAGGGGGTGGGTCTTCAAAGTTACATCATGTTTTCCTAAAGAAAAAGGGATTGCTAAGCCTTTTATCCTCGAGATTACTAATTGCCTTTACCACAAGTTAATTTACAGCTCTCTGTGCCATCATCCCCAGAGCCTACCCAATGCTTACTGCTCTCAGTGCTAACTTGCCTGCTGACCTAGCCTCCAGACCCTCGACGTGTGCCCACAGCATTCCTTTGCAAAGGCCAAGGGTCTCCATCACCTCCCCAGGGCAGCCCCATCTGCCTGTCCACCCTAATGCTGGGTTGCCTCGGAATTCCCATGCCCACCTTCCCTCCGTCAAGCCCGGAGGTACAACACTGGGAGACAGTGGCATCCCTGATCCTCCGGGGTGCCTCTGCCTCAGACGCTGTGCCTGAGGGGGAGAGCGGCAGCCCCGCTCGGTCCCCGTTGCGGCGGGGCGGGGTGACCCCTACAGGCCGGCTCGGCGCGGTGCAACCCCGGTCCCCGGCCCCTCGTGGGGGCTGCTCGGGACAGGATAGTCGGGACACAACTTCCTGAGAGCACAGTTGCTCCATTGCGATGTCCCTGCTCCGACCAAACACATGCGGGGTGCAGCCCTCGAGGCCAGGGATCCCTCGGTGAATATATTGCCCTTTTATCATCAGCGACAACCCGGAGGCTGACTTGAACTCCCAGGGCAGCAGCGATGCCTCTTCTCCCTCCAAAAAAAATCAATTACCCTGCTACAGGGTTATTTTATTTTTCTTTTTGTTTTTGCTGTTATGCAGGTGTCCTCGTGTGCCTTGAGGTGACAGTGTCTGCATCGCACGAGGGACTTCAGAAAAGCCAAATTCCACTTGCAGAGGTGAGGTGAGTGATGGGTGACCCATATTGCTCAGAGCAGAGAGAAAAACACTTCCTAGGCAGACGCCCTACAGCCAGGGTGTGAGATGCAATTAAGGTCTGATAATTTTATAGTGTTTCTGTGGTTTCTCTTTGAGACGGAGGTTTGAGTGACATAGTCACATCCTTTGTGTTTGTCCCTGTGGCACTGGACAGGTAGCCCAGTCCTTGAGAAGATGCATTTTCAGTGCAGAACTTCAAGCTTTGGGACTTAATTCTTTCAGAGTTTCAAAAGAACAAAGGCTGACTGTTCAGCATGACACCTGCTCCTCCTCTCACAAGGTTTGAGGACTGAGTGAGGTGCTAGTAGGGTGGGGTTTTATAACTTATATGGGTCAGGAGAGGTGAATTAAAGAAGAGTGGTGGAAAACTGGTGGAAGGTACAAGAACACTGCATGCATTTTCATTTGGGCAAATCCTGCTAGACTCATAGAAAAGACCTTATGTAAAGAAAAAACCCAGTGAAATACACAGATGGGAGGTTCTTCTACACGCATTTTAACATGGGCCTTGAGTGATCAAGAGGTGAGCTGCTGGGCTTTGATGCTGTGGGCTCAGATGCCTCTGAGCTAGGACTTATTCTGCCTCCACTGAAATGGGGTGTTTATCTGCATTTGGTTCCACCAAAGACTCCAGGCTCCCACATGGATGTCACAAAATGTGACTGCTCAGTGCTCAACACATTCCTCCTGCACTGTTGTGCCCTCTGTAAAGTACCAACTACTTCAAAGATGGGGAAATGGACCACATAGTAGCTTATGGATACCTGAAGGGGGCCTACAGAAGGGCTGGGGTAGGACTGTTCAGTAGGATATGTAATGGCAGGACTAGGAATAATGGATGTAAATTGGAAGAGAGAAGATTTAGGCGGGATATAAGAAAGAAATTCTTCATGGCGAGGGTAGTGAAACACTGGAACAGGTTGCCCAGAGGCTGTGGATGCCCCCTCTCTGGAGGTGTTTAAGGCCAGGCTGGATGAGGCATTGAGAAACCTGGTCTAGTGAGAGGTGTCCCTGCCCATGGTAAGGGAATTAGAACTGGATGATCTTTAAGATCCCTTCCAACCCAAACCATTCTATGATTCTATGGAATAATACACCTGACTCACAAATGACCTGCACTGAAGGAGAGCATCATCAGCAAAAATTGTGCTTTAATTGCTGCATACAAATCCATTAATCTCTTAAACAATAGAAGATATAAATCATGGGAAAAAAAAAAAAAGAAGACATCAAAGGATTCCTGCTCAAGGACAATGATTCTCCAAGAACCCAAAGGACAGCTATTAGCATGTCCCAAGATCTAAGGCACTGCAGTGTGAACTTTCTCTGAGCAGAGGTCACCAGTTAAAGGCATTGGATAAGAACAGTCTGGCTGGCACAGCTGGTTCCTCTCCTTGCGGTGATACTGTGGGCATCTCAATGACTTCATGTGTTGCTGGAGTGCTCCACTCTCTGGTACAGTGCATGTGTGCAGCTTGCTCCTCTTCCTCGTCTCTGCTTGTACATGTTTCCTTCCCAGACCCTGCCAGGCAATGACAAGGATCAGTTGCCCCAGAGAAGGATCGATCCCAGATAACTCTAAGGACCCCACCATCCTGGCCTGCCTGTACCACGCTCTACTACTGCTCTAATCCCCCCAGTCACAAGCACCATTTTTTATCCCTTTTCCACACAACTGTCACTGAGCTCCAAGGCTCAGTGTGGTCACCTGCAGATGAACACAGCAGCTCTTGCACCCCATCCCTAAGCCCCCCCACAAACCAGAGATTTCCACAGCAGCACTGACCAGGCTTTGACACAGTCCTGACACATCTAGTGCCACAGAACTCAGGGGCTCCCAAAGCCATCCTGCTGGTACAACACATACCATTTCCTGGAGAACTGCTGGTCTATCTCTTCTAAGGATTGTCCTTTTGTTTCAGGAACAAAATGATAAACAAATATAACAGCCATCACTCCCATCAGTCCATAGAGGAGAAACATCCAAGAGAAACCAATGGCATCTGTAGAGAGATTCAAGTGCATGAAGGGCCTGGTGGAACCAGGTCACATCATGGGATACAAAGTAAACTGGTGGCTTACTGCTGGGTAGTCATTAACGCCTGACTGTGGCATTTCATTTTAAAGAGCCCTCAAAAAGACAGGGAAGATCCTCATCTGCAAGGCATCAGCAAGGGAGAAGGAAGGTTCCACACCAGGCTTTCTCAGCAACACCACAGAGGAAAAGAAAGCTGCAGGATCCAGCAGTGCCCCCTGAGTGCCTCAGCCAAGAGCACTGCTACCAAGAAAACCATCAACACAGAAGCTGCAAATTCCATACTTTCCTGATAGTGCAGTATTACAGTGCAGCCCAGTGGTGATGGATGATTTACATGAAACTGGTGGTGGAGGGATTCAGACCAGTGCCACTGGTGCCTGGTTTTTCTGCTCTCAGCAGCATCAGGGTCACATCTATTTGAACATCTATCTGAGTCCCCAGGGGTTCAAAATGCCACTTAATCTCCAAATGACTTCCCTAACCAGTTGTGGGAATTGGAGGGAGTGGGACAGCTACTTACCAATAAGGTCCAGGAAGGAGAGGCTGATCAGTAAATTAGCAGCCCAGTTAAAACTGTTGCAGAAAGCAAAGGCTCTTCCTCTTATCCCAGCAGGGTAGATCTCACTGAGGACCAGCCAGGTCACTGCACGGATTAGAGAGATCAGAAAGACACTGACAGGGGTTAAGCAATTTATAGGGGAAATGGACAAGGAAGATTTTCAACAGGGGTTTCACTCATTGATCTCAGAGTCAGGTCACAGCAGGACACTTCAAAACTCCTTCATTCAGCTCCTGACCAAGGATTGAAATACTAATGAACAGGCTCCCAGAGCAAAGGAGGGAGCAGGGGAGTTGGTTATACCACTCAGAGATGATGGAAAAGGTCTGTCAGGGCATAGTCTTTGTAAAGAAATGATAAAGGGGTAGGATTAGGAAGACAATGTTGCGTTTGGGCTAAAGTAGTCCAGGAAGGAGATGCTCTCCTATACCAGGGTTATTTTGTTTGAAATAATTTACAGTGTCACTGTCAAAGCCACAAGACTTGCTCACCTATGTTTTCTTTCTTGAGGAAAACAGTAGAGCTCACATAGAAGCAAGAACTAATCTCTGTTCTCATCTGATTGCAGAAAAAAAACCAACTGATATTGAGATACTTTCAGAAATCCCTCTCCAGTTCTGCCACTGACTAATTATCACACAGCAGAAGCCCCTCAGTCCCTCTGTCCTCAACCCTCTCTTCTCCTCCTTAGCAAGAAGATTCCCTACTTAGGAAGATTAGGTGGTGACTGTGGAATGCTCTGATTTTGCAATGAGCTTCACAGAAAAAATGCATTACAAAGGTGGCAGCAGCACAGAAGAAAAAGTTATTGTAGTGCTGTATCAGCCCCATAGCTGAGAGCTCTGCAGTGGAAATGACTGAGGGGGCAGAAAGGGACATATTTCCAGTTCCCAGACACTGAGCTGCTGGACAAAGCAAATGCATAGTGAACATTTCAAGCAGGACGTAAAGGTCAGCCCAAGTTTTATTCTCTGAGTTGGCACAAGGATATATAAATTCCATACTTACTTGGTCCAAATCCAATTGAGAAGGCACTTACAAAAGCCATCATGCTCAGCAGAGTAATCCAATTTAAAGTCGTATGTTCTGCCCAGGGAGCTCCACCAAGAGGAGAATCAGTACTTTCCACCATCTCTTTTTTAGACAGAACTAACAAAGCCCTTTTCTGAATGAGGGAAGAACCTGGAACTAGCTCTTCACTTTGAGTACTGCCAAAAACTTTTGAAAGGCTCTTTGAGGCAGCAAAACCAGGTCCTGATGGACTTTTGACAGCACTCGATGCTGGTGAGATGGGTGACACAGCAAATGCCACAGATGTCATGGGGTGCTGGGTGAGGCTGTGGGATGCATTAGGATCTGCAGCTGCTTTGCAGTCCTTGGCCATGGCCAGCGGAGCTATGCGGCTGGTGAGGCCAATGGTGCTGACAGAGATGGCCATCACCATACAGCCAGCCATGAGGAGCACTCTCCTGCCAGCCTTGTCTGCAAAGGCCATGGCAATGAGTGTGGCCACCACCTTGATTGCCCCCAGTCCAACAGAGGCCAGGGTGGCTGAGGAATTGCTATGGAACCCCACCGAGTGGAAGATTTTGGAGGCATAGCCCAGCACATTGGGCTGTCCAGTGAATTGCTGGAAGAGTACCAGTCCCAAGCCCACCAGAGTCCGCCTTCTCATGTTGTCTCTGGTCCTGAAAAGGTCAAGAAATGAATAATGCTTCTCTTTATAGGGCTCCTGCTTTGCCACCTCTCCATCCTCGGTGTTCTGCAACTGAATGAGACCCTTCTGGCAGTCTGAATCCCAGGAGCTGAATTTCGCAGGGTTCACTGGGAGAAAGAGGATACTGAGGAACTGCATGGCTGTGGGGGCAACAGCCAGCCCAAACATGTACCTCCATCCCTCCTCCACATCTGCCAAGATGTAGTTCAGTGCATAGGACAACAGGATGCCTATGGTGGTGCCTGCCTCGTAGAGAGACACCAGCAGCCCTCGCTGATGAGCAGCCACCATTTCTGAGACGTAGATGCAGCAGGCCATGGATGACACAGAGATGGCAAAGCCCACGGTCATGCGCCCAATGACCAGCCCAATAAATGACCTCGTCAATGTGAGAATAAGGCTGCCAACCAACAGGACCAAGTTGCTGACCAAGATTGCTCTCCTCCTGCCATGGAAGTCGATGAGGATCCCCCCAACCAGAGAGGCAAGGAGAGCTCCAATAAGGAGGGCGCTCACAAGAATTTCTTGCTTGAAGCAGCTGAGGTGAAAGCCTGTCTGCAACTGCAGCAGTGCACCAGAAATAATCCCCAACTCATAGCCAAATATCAGCCCACCCAGGAGAGAAACCACTGCAGACAAGAGGACAATTAGCAGTGCACGACCTGGAAAAGAAGGACACAACTCTTAGTTCAGTTTTCTAGTGCCAACAGGCAAGCCAGCAGCACGGACCAGCTGGAAAAAGCTCTCCTATGACACCCAAAGTTTTCCATCTACAAAGCCATGATACTGAATTTCCCTGTGGCTCACTTATCATGTCTAGAGGCACTTGCAAATATTCTCTCAACCTACCAGGCCAGCACGCACATCCACCAAGTGCAGGGACATTCATCTGGGCTGTTCATGAACTCGGATTGAAATGCTGCCTGGGATATAGCCTATTCTGTGCAGTCAGAGGATCTCCCAGGGAGCTGTGCCAGTAAATTCCCTGCCTGCAAACCCTCGTTTGAGGGCTGTGCTCTTAGCATGCGGCTGTAACCAGTGCCACCGACTGGTTTGACCTCTTGAAGTCCCTCTTAGCCCACGTTAGTGCCTCTACAGAGCCATAGTGCTGTCCCCAAACCCTGCTCCGGCTCCAGCCCCTCTTCCCGGGAACGTTCCTGGGGCTGTGCCACAGGAAATTACTTGCCTGGCTTATGTTTGCTGCTGGAAGTGATGAAAAAAATAGAAAGAAAGGGACTGGAGGGGAGGAGGGGGGCGAGAAGACACTCTCTCGGCTTTTAGGAAAAGTTTAAAACTTTTTTGTTCTTTTTATTTCTTTTTTAAAACTTTTTCCCGGGGCGGGGCGCTCCTGCTCCTGTCCCGGGAGGGACCCACTGCTTCCCTTCCCTCCGGCGCAGGGCTCCACACCGTCACCCCCGCATCTCCATTGCACCCTCCCCTCCCCACTTCCCCGTCCCGCACTCACCCATGAGAGACCCCGGCGCTCCGCGGAGAGCGGCGGGCGCGAAGAGGAGCGGAGCTGGGTCCGGCGGCCGGAGCGGGGCCGCGCAGCGCCACGTTGCTCCCGTCCTGCTTCCCGGCCGGGCAGCCTGGGGCTTGTAGTCGCCCTGCCCACCCCTCGGGGAGCCGGGGGATAAGGCGGGGAGGGGTTGTCCCGGGCGGGACACCTTTCTCCGGGCTACGCTGCTCGGAGTACGGGCCGCCCCCAGTGATGCGAAGTAAGTGACTCCCGGGGGATGAGGGAGTCCGGCGGGACACGGTAACCCGGGGCTGGGGACGTTTTACCAGGGGTGTATTGCTCGTCGGTCTGGAACTTGACGTGGCAGGGGACGGCTTGAGATTCTCTGTCTCTGTGCAGCCGGGTATGGAGATCTCTGGAAATCTCCTCTCTGATGCAGAGCTTCACTTTTTCATACCCAAAAGCCTCCAGGAAGCCCATGGGATATCGTCAGTTTATGAAAATCTTTAGGTAGCTGGGTTGCCAAGGAAAATCTCCTGGGAGTGGAGTGACCATTTCAGAGCTAAAACAATGGTGCAGGATGTCTGAGCTTGCACCCTCACCTTCCTCTTCTGTTGGAAAGAAAGGCTCAATCTTCCAAGCTTGTCTCCTTCCCCAAGCACAATGCTCCATTTGGCAAAGCATTTCAGTATTGAACTTGTCTTGCCTTGCCTTGAACGTTCTGCTTCTGCTCAGTGGAACAGAACTCTTCCTGACGGCTACTGCATGTTAGATGCTGCAAGATTGTTTTCTGAGTTTGAGGCTAAATTAATGTGTTTCAATGGCCAATTAGTTTGTAAAAAGATTTTAAAAAACTTGACACTCCTAGAAATGCTTTCACAACTTTATAACAGAACATAAACAGTCAGCAGGCAGAGCAGCTCGATGTCTGGACACATGGTCTACATTTTGGGAACACAGTGGGATGCTGAGGATGAAGCATGATCTCACCCATGATCTCTGGCCCCTGCAGTTTCTCCCTGAAGCTCAAGCCTACATATCTTAGATGAGTCATTTGGAGGAGATATCACCCTCTCAGGGTTCTGGCTGAGAGCCAGAGGGGACCTACAGCCATCAGCAATTTCTGGGCAAGTCCACTCTTGGCCATGGGATCTGCAGTTTGCATGAGCAAGTCCTTCCTTCCCAAATGATTCCAGTGCCACAAATTTCTCCATGATCTCTCAGAATCTGTTCATCTGTCACCTCACTATTTTCTGGAGGCTGCCTGGTCTCCAGCAGAGCAATAAAGATTATTAGCAGAGACAGGGAGGAGGCATGGTCCCAGGGAGTACAGGGAGAACTTGATGTAATGTTTACAAAAGGCGGCCAAAAATATGATCCCAGTATGTACAGAAATGCAGCCACTGTGTTGACACTGCTCATGGCTGGGGCTTATGTTCTTCTGAAAAACCATAAACACCTGCAATGATGTACGGAACATTGAGCTGTTGTAACGGGTCCAGAAGAGGGCCACAAAGACAGTCAGAGGGCTGGAGCACCTCCCTTATGAGGACAGGCTAAAGGAGTTGGGTTGTTCATCCTGGAGAAGAGAAAGCCTAGGGGAGACCTCATAGTGACTTATCAATACCTGAAGGGGGCTACAGAGAGGCTGGGGTAGGACTTTTTAATAGGGTCCAGGATGGCAGGACTTGGAGGAATGGATGCAAATTGGAAAAGGGGAGATTCAGTCTGGATATAAGAAAGAAATTCCTTACAGTGAGGGTAGTGAGACACTGGAACAGAGAGCTGGATGAGGCACTGAGCAACCTGGTCTGGTGGGACATGTCTCTGCCCATGGCAGGTGGGGTTGGAACTAGATGATCTTTAAGGTCCCTTCCAACCCAGACCATTCTATTATTTTAAGACAGGGCTAATTATTCCTTTGGGAGTTTATAGGGGTTTTTTTTCCAGGAAAACTATCTTCCTTCGCAGTTTTCAACATACACGTTTCTTATCATGTCATTTGTAGTTAAGAGGTGATCTGGGCCTGCTGAAATCAGTATCCTTAGTCGCTAAGCTCCACATGGAAAGGTCTGGAGGGGTTTGATCCACCAGCAGACCCAAGCTTCATGCCTGCTGGTACATTTCTAGCCTCAAACCCTCCTGTGATACTTCCCTCCTCCTCCTTCTCTGGTGACTGTGTGTTTTGGCAGTGCCACTTCCCTGTCTAATCCTTATCTCACCCTTGGCAGCTGGGTTTGTGGAGCTCGAGGGCATGTTCCTGCTTCCCAGCCCAACAGCAGGTCTCCAGGGCTGAGCCATGGGAATGCCTTTCCTGAAGGACTCAAAAGTTTGCAATGGAAGATAGTGTGCTTGGTATCTGAGCTCAGCTGGGATTAGTGACATTGTTACTCACTACCTCAGGGCTGGAATAGCTAAAACAGGCTTTAAAAAAACACAGATGAAAATAAAAGTACCACAGGAGAGAGAAGTCCATCCTGGAAAAAAGAAGACATGGTGTTCAGGAATGCTCATCAGACGCTTGAGCACACTTTCTCTAGTTAACAGGATACAGGAGACCAAAGCTTAATTCTGTTATTGATGAAATTTATAATCCATGAGCTGGCACCAGTGTTACAACTGGCTGGGATGGAGCCAGCTTGCAAGGCACCTGCATTTACTGGGTGCTCATTTACAGCCCAAAGAGCTTCCTCGTCATGATACCAGGCATTTACTTCACGTTATCCTAATCCTGGAGGGGTTTGCTGGCAGTGCTGGCCAGCACTGGTGGTTATCCAAAGGGTCCTGTTTCCTCCACATTTTAAGGGTGTCTTTATCATGGCAACCTCCAGTAACCTAGGGTGCCCACCTTGCACCTGTGACCATCAGTAGGGTGGCTGGTCCCTATAGCTGTCCCTCCCCATAGCATCCTCTTGCTGGGGGAACTGGCCAAGAGGTGTAATTCTGAACTGCAATGGGAATCAGTGCCCAGAACTGCCACATAGGAAGGTTTATCCTTGTGCCCACACCTTACATGTGGAGGACACAATTCCAGAGCCAACAAGTGTCTTGGCTGGGCATCAAGAGCCACCTGATAGATCCCAAATTCATCCCTTTTCCAGTCTGTTCAGCACTAAGTATCACAGCCTGCATCCTTAAACATGCCAGGGATGAGTGGAGAGGTGCCCACAGCACTGCAGCTTGCCCAGGGAGCAGCCTTGGTTCTCATTCTCTTTTTTTTCTTTTGGCTGTGCTGCAGTTTTTAACTCAATTACATAGCTTGAAAAGGGAGGTTTATAGATGCTTGTCACCAGGAGAACAAACTTACATAATGAAGCCATTTACCAGCAAGTCTGTGGCTTCAATATGATTCTCTGGGGTGGTTCAATTTTCCAATAAAAATACTGGATGATACCATTAATATTGTCAATGGCTCTCGATGGTTTCTGAGGGCTGTGTCAACTGTTTATAGCATTCAGAGAGAAAAGAATAAGTGAGATGGTGGGGAAGATAAAATTTAAATAAATAAAATAATGGGAGAAAAATAGAGCAAAAATATTTTCTTTTGTATTTTGAAAGCTCCAGAGGATGTTTTTGGCCAGCAGGAGAAAGAATCTGTCATATTTACCAGAATAATGAACCCAGGGCATCTATGTGCACTTGCTCAGGCGTTATATATGAGCATGTGTAGGGGCTGTGCAAGGATGCTTAGATGAAATCTGCCTGCAACATGGAGAAAAGTCTCTTTTTTTATATGATTGTTTGTGGTATTTGCAAATTCTACCCATGGAGCTTAAGAACACATCTTTCCCCCTGGCCAGAGCAGCCCAAGGAGAAGGCCATGGGTGGGCAGCATGGTGGGATACATCAGCTGGATCATTGAGAACACAGGAACGTTGTTTTAAAGTTGTTGCTGAAGCAAGATAAATATTTGCCAGGCGTGATCCCACTGTGCAGTGACAAGTAAGCTGTATGGAATGTGTTAATAAAATATAAATGTTCTGAAAGGAAACAAATTATGTGGCCAAGAAAACAAGGACACAATGGAGTTGTGGCTCCTCCAAAGGCAACAATTAAAAACATATTTACAAGGACTGTGCTGAGTCCCTTGTATCATCTGAGGAACCATAGTACGCAGTGTGTGCAGATGGCCCAGTGGAGCAGCGGGTTTCAGTGTGCCCTGAAAACCCATAAACTGCTGAGAGATAATGAGGTTTGTCCATGTTTTGCTAATGTGGAGATATGAAGCTTGGCTGCTTGAAGAACTGGGGACACCCAAGTCACCATACAAGAAGCCTGTGACAGCATCAGGGGCAGCAGCTTTGGTGCATCCCAGCAGAGGGACATGGGTGACACCATGCCCTGTTGCAGGCTCAGGGCAGCTCCAGTGCATCTGCCTGGGCAAACAAAGTGCCAAGATCCAGTGGTTGTGTTACTCCAGTGGTGGAGCATCCCAGAGGAGATGTTCCAGTGGTGGTGGTGCATCTTGGCCATCATGTCCTGGTGATACTGATGTCCTACTGGTGAAACTCCAGGGATGGCTCTGGCAGAAGCAGCCCCAGGAGCAGTTAAGAGAACAGCTCAAGAGAGCAATACAAGAGAACGCCATTTACAGCTACTCAGGGAGGTTTATCAGTACCTGAAGGGAGCCTACAGAAAGGCTGGGGTAGGACTTTTTAATAGGGTCCAGGATGGCAGGACTAGGAGCAATGGGATCTTTACTGTGAGAGCGATGAGACACTAGAACAGGTTGCCCAAAGAGGTTGTGGATGCCCTCTCAATCCCTGGAGGTGTTTAAGGCCAGGCTGGATGAGGCACTGAGCAACGTGGTGTAGAGGGAGGTGTCCCTGCACGTGGGAGGGGGGTTGGAACGAGATGATTTTTTAAGGTCCCTTCCAGCCCAAACCATTGTTTGAGTCTAAGGAGAGAGGCAGGGCGGGCAAGAACGGGGCTGCTGGAGATCTGTACAGGCGGAGCAGAAAGGAGTTCGTGAGTTTCTGTTTAGGCTGACGGAGATTACCGAAGCGGTGGCGAGAGCTGACGGAGATTACCGAAGGTGTGGAGAGGGCTGATGGCTAATGCCGCGCGGTGTCAGCCCACACATGCGCTGTGTGGCGGCGGGTTCCTGTAATGGCGGCGGTCGAGGCGCGGGTGGGCGGTTTGCTCTCTGGCATGGCCGGTGCCGGTGTTGGAGCTGGTGCCGCGGGGCCTGCAGGCCTTGTGACGGGTGCGGCGGGGGCCACGGGACCTGCGACAGACCAGACGGGGGCTGCGGGGCTTGCGACAGACCTGACGGGGACCGCCGGGCCTGCGATGAACGAGACGGGGGCTGCGGAAGCCGAGGCGGTGCCGCCGCCGCCGCTGCCGGGACTGCAGCTGGTGCGGCAGGGCGCCGAGGCCTGCATTTACCGGGGCCTCTTCCTTGGGCGGAAGAGCGTGGTGAAGCTGCGCATCCCGAAGCGTTACCGCCACCCGACCTTGGAGGAGCGGCTGAGCCGGCGGCGAATGGCGCAGGAGGCGCGGTCGCTGCTGCGCTGCCGGCGGGCAGGGGGGCCTGGGGGCGGCGGGGACGGGGCGGCCTGAGGAAGGCGGCTCTGACGGGACAGGCATCCCTTGGGGCCGGTAACGTACGTGCTGACCGACTCTGCACGTCCTTCAGAGCAGTTAACTGGTGCTTGGCGGCTTTACGGCCTCATTCCCGGAGTTGCCGGTGGTTTCTTCTCATCTAGTGTGACCTGTTCATCTTCAGGGTTCCCCCCTTGCTGTCCTGGCCTATCCTAGAAAGGCGTTTTTGCGGGAGTCTTACCCCAGTTTGGGCTGTTCTTGTGAAACTCAAACTACCAACAGGATTGAAGGTTGGAGGGTGTGGGTTTGAACCCTCCATGCTCCATCAGGGTTTTCGGTGTGTTGTGGTTGGGATTTCTGGCTAAGGCTTGTATTGGTTGTGTTTCGTTCCTAAAATCTGGAAAATCCTGCAAATTAAGCTCTAGAGTTGCAGGGGCTCTTTTTGGTTTTTTGTTTGTTTTTTTGTGTTTTTTTTTTTAATAGGTATTCCAGCGCCATTGGTCTACTTTGTGGATCATGTCACCAACTCCATATACCTTGAAGATATTGTAGACTCCATTACTGTTCAAGATCATATTTATTCTGTGCAGCAGAGTGGAAATGATACCAGTAGCCTGCTTGCCTTAGGAGAAAAGATGGGTGAGCTGTTAGCAAGAATGCACGATGAGGATCTTATCCACGGAGATCTCACGACTTCCAATATACTTCTGCGGCCACCTGTAGAGAAGATGGACTTGGTGCTGATAGACTTTGGTCTTAGTTTTGTTTCAGCTCTTCCGGAGGATAAAGGAGTTGATTTGTATGTTCTGGAAAAAGCCTTCATCAGTATTCATTCAGATACTGAAGAGATGTTTAAAACTCTGCTAAAGACCTACACAGCTACATCAAAAAAATCTGGTCCAGTGATCAAAAAGCTGGATGAAGTACGGCTAAGGGGAAGGAAGTGATCCATGGTTGGGTAGAAGAAGAGATCCATGGTTTAGGGTTGGAGAAATATTGCTACTTAGTTTCCGTGAATATGGTTATTTATATTTGTAGTGGCTTTTATTTTAGGGATGACTGTTTTGGCAACTCTGTCTGCAAATAAATTAGTTTGAATGAGTTGAAGTGTCATAAAGTAACCAAAGCAATTGTGAGGTGGGAGCACAGATAAGACAAAAATCTAAATATTGTGTCTTTTCTAAATGTTAAATATTTCTTCTAAAAAGCAGTTTACGGTGTTATTCCACTGGGTAGGAACATGCAGAGTTGTCTTCCTCAACCTGTGGACCATGTATGTCTGGGAGGCCCAAGGGGTCTGGTGATACCAGAGTGTCTTACAAAAGGTCATTAAGAAAAATGAATGTTTTGTTGTACTCAGAAATCTTTACAACTTTACAAACTGAGTTCTGGGATGTGAGCAATGCTGAAATACAGTGCTGAAGGTGAAAAGGGTTCATTTGTTTCTAGTAGGAATTTTGACTTCTTGAACTTTGACTTTTTCTTAAGCAGATGTCAAAACTGTTAAGAAGAGTCTTCTGTTGAGAAACTTCCACTTTAGACAAAAAGTCTGCTGTGAATTTCCATTCTTAGGGGGTTTGTCAGAGGAACTGCTTGTATTACTGTGGCCTACCTAGGCAGTCAGTTGGCAGAGGTGGGCAGAAATACTGCTTTTTTGTTAATGTTCTCTCAATTTGTTGATTTTTTTCTGGATTACCGTGCATAGTACCATCAACACAAGATGTCTCAGAGGAAAAACTTTTGACAACTTGGGGTAGATAAGTTTGAGTTTTGTGGTGCATGAGCTCTGTCGTTTACTTTAGGCAGTTATTTGAAAGAAATGGTGAACATGTGCCTAAGCAGTTTGCATTCAGGCAGCCTTTGTCCGTGAAGACCATCCTCAGAAGATGCTTTCCCCTGTGCTGAGGATGTTTCTGCTTGAAGAGGGAGCAAGCCATGCTGGAATGCTGTTCCTCATGGCAGTCTCCCTCATCACAGCCATGGACATCTCCCTCCCGGTGGGTCACAGCCAGCCAGAGGGGAAAAAACAGGTATAAATGGTGTGTCGGTCCTACTGGTCACAGCCTTGCCCACCAGGGAGAGGGTAATGGAGGCTTCCTTCTTCCTGTTTAGATCAAAGCAGCCTGAGCAAATGCCAGCCTGGGGAACTACTAGGAGGGGTCAGGGCCAGTAGTAACCCTCTGACCATGGCATGCTGTAAGCTCGGGATGGGGAGGGGTGCAGGATACCCAATGATAGGACAAGGGGCAATGGGTGCAAGCTGGAACCCATGAGATTCCACAGAAATAAAAGAAAAAACTTAGGGTGAGAGAACAGTGGTGCAGGCTGCCCAGAGGCAGTGTGGGGTCTCCTCCTCTGGAGATATTCAAACCCCGCCTGGACGCCTTCCCTATGTAACCTGGTCTGGGTGTTCCTGCTCCGGCAGGGGGATTGAACTAGATGTTTCTTGGTGTTCCTTCCAATTCTTGACATCCTGTGGTTCTGCCGTCGCGGTTTGGAAGCGGGGGTGACGAGCAGGAAGCGCCGAGAAGCACCAGGCGCTGTAGCGGAGCTTTGCTGCTCCCTACGGTGGCGCAGCGGCAAAGCCGATACACGGAGAGATGAGGGCCGTCGGTTCGCGCCCGCGCAAGTGTCCTAGCGCTGCGGGCTGTCTGTGCCCGGCGCGCATTCACCTCTTGCCAGAAGAACCGCCTGGGCGAGTGCCCGGCCTCGGAGTTGGGGACCCGGGTTCCACCGCTCAGCCACAGCTTTGGAGCCTCCACCCAACTTCCTCCCTTCGCGCTGGGGTATGTCGTATTGCTTGAGTGCCCCGGCTGTGTTAACCCTGCCGTGTGTCAGTGGGACCTGGGGGCAAGAAGAAGGAGCCATAGAATCATAGAATAGTTGGGGTTGGAAGGGTCCTTAGGATCATCTAGTTCCAACCCCCCTGCCATAGGGACACCCTCCCACTAGAACAGGCTGCTCAGTGCCCTGTCCAGTCCGCCCTTAAAAACAACTCCAGAGAGGAGAATCCACAACCTGTCTGGCCAACCTCTTCCAGTGTTTCGATACTCTCACAGTAGAGAACTTCTTTCTTATATCTAGCGTGAATCTACCCGCTTCCAATTTCCCATGTTCCCATGCAGTGGGGTTTTAGGAGCTGTGGCTGCTTTCCTGCCTTCCTGGTGAGCTAATGAAACAGCCCAAGCAGCACACGGTGATTCACATTGGTGCTTCCCAGGTAGTGGGAAAAACCCTCACCCTATAGTTTGTATGCAGACAGTACTGTACACAGACAGTAACTGTCAGCACAGAGCAGCCACTGTCCACAAGTCATGGTAGTAGCACACCCAGATTATGCAACTGCCTTTTCATCCCTGTTTCTTAGCATAGAATCATAGAATGGTTTGGGCTGGAAGATGTGTTACTCTCCATCTCCATTTTTCTTGTAGGGCTCCACTAGCACCACATCCACCTCCAGAAACCCCAATGGACACGGTGCTCCATCCACCAGATAGAAGTAGGCTGATGAGTATGCTGATGAAGCTTGATCTGAGCCCCAAATCCTGCACCTGCTGAGGGGAGGCAGCACGTCTGAGCCTCCCTGCTCAGTGTCCCCCACCTGTGCAAACAACGCTAGGACTCTCTCCTGGTGATCCCAGAGCTGAGTTATGTTTGTGCAGCCCTTTGAAGAAGTCTGTTTATAACTATTGCTCTGTTTATTAAAACGCAGCTCTCCCTGCGGGACCGCAGAGTGGAAACATCACTGATGGGCTGCAGCTCTTTGTGGCCGGCACCGTGCTCTGAGATGAACTGGGAAGGCAAACTGAGATTGCTAGGAGTGAAAAGCGAGATGTTTTACTTTTTCACTGCGTGATAAAACTTCTTCTCATTATATAAGTGTCACTTTTTACTCATCTGTGCGACAGCCTGTTGGTATTTACTCTTGATCAGCCCGATGTGTCTGTATGGGTCTCTGTGGTGAATGTGGGGCTGCTGCTGTTTGAGGGTGGAAAAATCCCATCAGGTGCAGGTTCAGTGAAGGGGACTCTATGAACCTGCAAAGTGTCCACCCTGCATCTTCTTGCAGCCTCAGTGGTGCTTCTGGTTTTCACTTCTTGAGTGAAATTAAACAGCTGAATTAACAGCTCCTTTGAAATTAACGGCTCATTGATGAGAAGCTTTGCTCTCAGACCAGTAGGACCTCATTATACCTAGGAATGGTTGCAAGAGAAAATAAGTTATTTTCACATTTATTACTATGGCAATGAAGGTCAGGAATTTGAATTTGTCTCAGCAGAGGGTCAGAAGCTGAAAGACATAGAGGGGTCCCACCTGCAAGGAGTCCTTGAGTGAAAAGCACTGATTCCCTGGCTGGTTTGTGGGACAGGTAGAATTTCTGGTCCTGGTTGGACTTGGAGGCAGCTTGGCTTAGCTTTCTAAGTGGTGTGGTCATAAGCAACACCTGAATTACTATTGTTATTGTTATAATTTACCTTTGCATTATCAATACTCAGGCTTTATCTGTTTCCATACTGTCTGGTGATGCTCCCCATGCATACTCATAAGGAAAACGGGACTCTTGTACTCCATGTCTTCCTTTTTTTTTTCATGAATAGTTTGTCCACCGCACATACAGTTTCAAGCCACCAAATATTATTTCATAGTTTGGTTTGACTTTTTAAGAAGTCCTAAAACGTTTTACAACCAGATTTAGCTCAACTGAGTTTAAAAGGAGAAACAATACAATAAAGCCTACTATTTTGATTGAAATTGAAAAGAAAAGGCTTGGAAAAGAGGTAAATTGACTTTTTGTATAGAAACCCAAACTTTTTGATACAAAGCAGCTCTTTGTCCTGTTTTGTATTGACACCGCTGACCAGAAGAGCCCAGTGCTCAGTCCCCTTTACCCTGAGCTTGGTCACTTCCCCCAGTGACACCGGGAGAAGTGTCCCCAGCTGATCCGGAGGGCATATTCTCTCTGGTCCCAAAGGCTTTGTTGGCCTTTATAACCTCCAGCACTCCCCCTCCACCCCCGCGAGGGACTGCGAGGAGCGCTGGTGCTGAGGGTGTGCAGTGTGATGGCTCTTGTCTCACCCAGCCACTGGGGGTCTCTCTGGCACCATTGCTAACGCCTGAAAAAAACCATTGTTCTTAGGAAAAATGTTCTCTCCGCAGAAAATATTCATATTTCTGTGCTATTGGCCACTCTGGACCTTTATACTGGTCGAATCTTCCTGGGTTTAGGCACCAGTTGTCTCAGGGGACCAACTCCAGGCCTGCCAGGAACAGAATTATTTTGAAGGGCTCCTGACATCTGCCCAGTCTTGTACAAAACTCTAGCAAGCTCCCAGGATGATGACTGAGCCTCCGGTAGGCACAGGGAAGGACCCAGACTGGGGTCAGTGATGGTAAGGAGCTGGATCTGGAATCAGGAGTGCTCAGATTGTGAGATAAAGGCAGATCAACAGACAAAGACTTTCCTGGTTGCCAGCCATTGAAAAAAGAAAGCTGACCCCTTGATTCCTCAGCTTTTATACTGAGCATGGGGCAGATGAGATGGAATACCAATTCCTGTTGGTCAATTTTGGGTCACCTGTCCTGTCTGTTCCTCCTTGCAGGTGGGACATATCTATGTCTTCCTGCTTCCTACCCCCTGCTGGGGCAAATGTCAAATTCACTGACCTTCGTTGCCTTCATCAGGTCTTATTAGGCTGAGAGCAAACAGTTTCTGAACAATGAGCTGTTAATTTCCAAGTTTAGTCAGATGAAAGAGACCGAGGTGAAAAGTGAAGTTACAAGCTAGAAAATTTGCTCTATTTTACCTCAAACCAGGACATGGTGTCAGTGAATTACCACCTGGAATCAGGGACCCTGTTTGTGAGCTCAGAGTTACCTCCCTGACTTCAGCTTGCAGTAACAACCACAAGTTGTGGTTTGCCCACTGATAAATTTTATGGGGATTTCTGGAGGTGGATGTGGTACTATTGCAGCCCTACAAGAAAAATGGAGATGGAGGGGAACCCATCTTCCAACCCAAACCATTCCATGATTCTATGAAATGAAATTCATAGAAATTCATAGAATGAAATGAAATTTATATGGAATGAAAAGGCAGTTGCATAATCTGGGTGTGCTACCACCATGACTTGTGGACAGTGGCTGCTCTGTGCTGACAGTTACTGTGTGTATATGTAAAAACTGTGCATACAAACTATAGGGTGAGGGGTTTTTTTTAGTCTGGGCCTTGATGTCTGCAGGAAATCGATATTTTCCAGTTTTGCAAGATGCAAAACACTGATAACCTTTTGCAACCCCCCTCTCCAGTGGCACTGATAGGAAACCCAGGGAGTGTAATAAAAGCTCATTTGTAACCCAGGGTTCACTGTGTGAGGGTCACCACAGATAAATAAGTCCTCTCCCTGACTTGAGCACAAGCTGGGTCCCACAGTGGTCCCTCTGGGCACCACACAGCACCAATTTTTGTGGTAAGCTAGGCTTATTCCATAATTAATGGAGAATCATGTCCCAGGAGTGGAGAGAGGGCTGACCCTAGTAATGACTGTGGTGCACAGGGAAGGTACAGTGAGAGCAGCTACTGATAGCACTGGGAATGAGGGTGGTAGAGAAGGAGCTTACAAGGAAACTAATTAGTTAAACCTTAATTATCGACTGAAGTCCTGAGAGACCAAGGGAAACAGCGTGTAGTCTCTGCAGGATGTTCAGGGCTGGGAGTTCTGGAGGCTGAGCCTAGAGGGGCTGCTCAAGCAGGGACGTGACTCAGGTCTCGGAGGGGCATGTGCTTCTCTTCCCCTCGCCCTCTGCACCACCAGAAGTCTGTATCTTCCTGAGAGAAAGAACAGACTGGCACTGATGGCTTATTATTCTTTTGAAGCTTTTTTTGTAAGTTACAAGGTTGGTTTTGAGAGAAAAATCTTTGTAGAGCTCCTTTGGTCCAGCATGTGGCACACACTCATATATGTGCTCTTCATTGCTATTTGGTGGGTCTGTTGAGTAAACTGGATCTGTTTTAAGGAGTTGTGTTGTTTTGATGGCCTGAATTTTGCTCCCAGGCCCTGAGCCAATCATCCTTCTGTCCTCTCCATCATACACCACTACCCAAATGGTAAAGCAGCTATGGCTGCTGTAGTCCACCATGGGGGCATTAAGGTTTTTAATATTTTTTTTAAAATGTTGATGACTTTTAATTAATGTAATTTAGCAGTTTAAGAAATGCAATATGTTAATCCCCGTAGCTTTCTCTTGGTCAGCTCTGTGCTTTCTCTTCACCCCCAAAAGCAGGCTCACTTGCCAGTGGGGCTGGGCAGCCATGAGGCCAGGAGCCAGGGGGATGCCAGATCCTGGCTTTGCCAAAAGATCTTTTGTCTGTTCTGCAACTTGAAAAGAGTTGCAGTGGTGATGCTGTCATTCCTTAGCCCCTCCTGGGCTGGGATTAACTGGTTTGTTGCTATTTCTGCAAAATTAAGTATATGTGCTGTTAGGGAGAGGGAGGGGATCCAAGAAGGTGGGTCCAGACCTGAAGCAAGAGTCCATTCAGACTGGGTTACAGTCCTGTCTCAGATCCCCATTGTGTCACCACACTCTTCCTCTGTCATTTCTTGTTCACTCTGTGACAGTGTTTTTTTATAATCTGAGAGCTTTCCTCGGAGGAATCTGCTTTTTTACCCACTGAGTTTGACTCTGACTTCTTTGATGTGACCTGCCTGGAGGTGGTAAATTCTTCAGACAGAAGATTAATTGAGAAAAGGAAAGATTTCTCTGCTGAATATGATTTTTTTTTTAGTGCATCTTTCATGTATGTGGAGTCAGGTTTTGAGTTTGTTGTAAAGCACTCAGGATGCTGGTGAAGTACTAACTCAGGAGTTCCATTTTGCTTTCCCTTTTCCCTCCTCCCTACTCAGCTTCATTTAGCCTCCAATTGCAGCAATCCAGTGATGCAAAAAGCAGAGAGTAAATCCAGCTCCCTTGACTTTTATCTCTTGTTCAACTCGATGGTGCCTCTGCTGGGTTTCCTGTGACATCTGCTCCCCGCATTCACAGGGACACTCAAAACCTGGATGCGGGATTTATTCATTCCAGAGAGGAGCATCCTCTCCTGCCCCATCTGCTTGCTCGTTTTCTTCCTCATGCTCCTGAAACAGGGCAGAGCTGGCAGGAAAATCTGCCCTCAAAGTTAGAACCAGACAGCTTTTGTGGTTTATTTTTGACTCGTTGAAGCATCTTCAACTGAATGGGTCTGACCTGATTGTGTTAAGGGCAGCCAAAGTATAGTCATATGCTGCTCACTTGCTTCTGGGACTCACACTTGTGCAAGCCAAGACCTTCCCTCCTGCTTTGCCAGTAATTCTCATTGCTCCATCCTGCTCCGCATCACTGGTCTTTTGTTTGGTTCTATTCCCTTATTCTTAATCAAAAAAAAAAAGAAGAAAAAACATTTCACATGGCACTGCAAACAGCATGTCAAACCTCTGAGGCTCTGGTTAAATGGAATAGTCAAAATCAATCACAGCTCCCTGTTTNTCTGGGACTCACACTTGTGCAAGCCAAGACCTTCCCTCCTGCTTTGCCAGTAATTCTCATTGCTCCATCCTGCTCCGCACCACTGGTCTTTTGTTTGGTTCTATTCCCTTATTCTTAATCAAAAAAAAAGAAGAAAAAACATTTCACATGGCACTGCAAACAGCATGTCAAACCTCTGAGGCTCTGCTTAAATGGAATAGTCAAAATCAATCACAGCTCCCTGTTTTCCTTTGGAGCTTTTTAATGTTGTGCATTTGCTTGTTGCTTCTTTCCCCTCTGGGGAAAGAACTAAACCAGATATTTGGGTGTTGTGTTTTTGGGGTTTTTTTTCCTACCTGCCACTTTCACTATTTCTTTATATTTAGATGTATTGAGCTAAATGTAGATGTATTCTTTATATTTAGATGCATTGAGCTGCAGCCTCAAGATGGTCAAACCGAGTGAGCTCTTGTGCCAGCAGTTTTCAAACTACTTTGGGGTTGCTGTTTCTGCCAAACGCCTGTGGCTGCAAAAGCTTGGGAGGAAGATGGTGAGGGGGGGTAATGTGGACATGATGGTGTGGTTGTGGAGTGGTACAGGGGGTCGAATGGTACTATGGTGAGGCAGTACAGGGGGA
>VZTY01012146.1:0-52146 GCA_013400935.1 Turnix velox | reverse complement strand
GGGGGGAGGGGAAGATTGCGGGCCAAAGGGCGGTACATTGAGGGGGGGTTTATAGCGGTAGTGTGGTCCGAAGGGCGGTATGGAGGGGCGGGGCGGTATTGCGGGGCCCCTCCCGGCGGCGGAACTCGGCTCCAGTGGGATAAAAGGTGGGAAGCGCGGACGGAGGGAAGAGGTTGCGGGATGGCAGCGCTTGGGGCGCTGGTGAAGAAGGTGTGGAGCGTCCGGCGGTTCGTGGTGCTCCTCTGCGCCCCGCTGGCGCTGGTGCCTGTCCTGCTCAGCCTGCCCCCCAAGGTACACGCACCCCGGGGGCGGGGGGAGGGGGGACACGGAGCAGAGGCCACCGTCGTGGAGCTCCCCACCAGCCAGAGATGCAGACTGGGGACAGCGACTGGGGGACATCGACCAGGGATGCGGATGCTGGGGGCTGCGAGCAGGGACACAGAAGAAGGGGCACCGAGCAGGACACGCCGACAGGGACCAGGGTCACCAACTGGGGACTCTAATTCGGGGCATGGACTCAAGGGTATGGGACAGTGTTACAGACTGAAGGTGTGATTTGTGGGGCACAGCCCTGGGGACACAGAATGGAGACGTCACCTTGGGTGATGGGTGCTCGTCTTACCTTAGTGCTCTCCTCATGGCTCAGCCCCACCGGTATTTGTCCCTAATGAGAATCATCCTGCTACTTGCCAGGGTTTCCCCCCTGGAAGGGAAGGGGCTACCAAAGCCTGCAGTCTGCCACAGGTCTTCTGCAGTCGCCTTAGGGTGCAAATGGAGGGGACATCCTGGGCTGAGCTCAACGTTTAGGGGGAAGAAGGGATAGACAGTGCAAACTGTATTTATGTTGCTTCTATAGACACAGAGGGGTGTAAGAAACCTCTGGTTCAGAGTCAGTTCATACTAAGTAGCCCTCACTAGTACTTGCTGATCCCTACCTGCTGCCTTGTCCTTTTTGTCAGAAGGTCACAAAGGGGATCTGAGGAGACTGAGGCAAAGCATGTCCACAGCCAGCATCACCCATGCTGGGTGTTTGTAGATCTGGGGTGGAGGGCAAGTGCCCAAGGCTCTAAGGCTGCCTGGTGCTACTGTCCCATCCCTTCATTGTGGGAATTGCATTGGATTGTGGTGTGGATGGGATGCTGTGGGGCCGGGAAAAGCAAGAGAAGTGTGAATACCATGGGCATCGATGAAGGTGATTCTCCTGATGGGGATCTTTGGTGCAATATGTGAAAATGCTTTGTGCAAGATGTTTTTGGTGCTCTGAGAATGTGGAATAAACAGGTCTTCTGGTAAGATTTAGGCTTTGGCATGTGTGTTAGAATGTATGTTAATCAATCTGTGGCAAAATTTTTGAGGCTGGAGGGTTTTTCCAGCTGTCCCATATACACAGTGTTCGGGCACCATGGAGGAGATCTATGGGGCAGTGAAGTCACTGGGAAATTTTGCACCATTGCCCTCAATATGGGCAGGATTTCACTCCTAGATTCTGACTCAGATCCATTTGAGAATGACTTTGTTTGCATCAGAAAATAAGTGATGCTCAGTGATTAGTGATTATAGAATGATTCAGAAGGTGGCATTTACGCTTGCCAGTGTAGTGCTTGTTTGTCAGGTGAAACCTTCACATTAAAGACAGTGAAATAAACCTTTCAAAATAAAACTAGAACACCCATTGCTTTATTTAATGACACCATAAGTTAGAAGAAAATGCTTTGGATTTCATCTCTCTTTTTTTCTGTTTTGCATTGTTGTGTGATTTCTTAATAGAAATATACTAAATGTCTGCCTCAAAGGGCAGAAAGATTGTTGCTCAACAGGTACTTAATTCCTTTTGAGACTTGTAAGCAGATGATTATATTTGTCCATCCATTTACAATAGCTGAAGTGATTTCAGTTATATTTAATAGTATCTTGTTTGACTTCAGCATCTGTAAAGTACAGTTTGAGGGTGAGGAGACACATCTTATGCTCGGTACAAGCTTGTGCCTGAACCATGCCGTGGTTAATTCTGAGAATAAATCACAGATTAACTTGGCACTAGGCTACAGAAAAGCCTTTGGTCCAGGTGCTCTATGGACTGGTAGAAGTTTATGGTGTTGCACAGTCTGCCTAAAGATTTGGGTGTTGAGGAAAGGGATTTTTCCACATGTAGAGAAGAAAAAAAAGTCTCTGCTGGTGTCCTGATGCTGTTGATGTCCCTTCACTCTTAGGACATGCAGGTGTGTGCTCCCAGATGCAAACCACAAGGGACCTTGTGCAGAGTCTGGCTTGATCAATTTTGTTTATTGAAGAAAATGAGGTGATGGGAGAGTGGAAGTGTTTGTTGCTGTGTGGGTGAAGGAGCAGGGGGACAACTGTAGGTGTCAGGACTGACTGGCCCTTTGTGGTCACCTTAGTGGTCTGTTCTTCATTTTCCATGGGCACTGCAGTTGGTGACAGTGTGTCTGGCTGGTACCTGCACTGGTCATTGTCAAAACTAATGTGCATGGGGCTCTTTCCCACTGCAATGTTTCAATCAAACCCAACTACAGCTTCACCAGTTTCTCCCCAGTTTGGTACAGGGGTCAACCTGTATCTGTGAGGTACCACTGGAAATCATAGCCGTTTGTGGTACGGGGTCAGTGATTCATTGCCAGTTTTAACACAAAGTTGTCTCAGCAAGAAAGGAAACTTGCTGTTGCATCAACAAGGGATTAAGTTCTGACGTCTAGAGCTTGCTTGGACTGCCCTTGGAGCCCAAGCCACGGGGGGGCTGCAGGAGAGGAGGGGAGCAGATTATGCTTTTAGCTTTGATAAAAACACAGGGGGAGGAACAAGTGGGAGATCTGGCAGTGATGGAGTTTGGAAGGTGTCCTGGAACATAATAGAAGATGCTTGCCCTCAGCTGCACCACTCATTTGGGTGGTTTCTCTTAACATAGGGCTCAAGTCCTGCCTTTTACTCTCCTGGGCAGCCAAGTTGCAAAAGCTGCTGCAAGTGTTCAGGAAGGATGTAGCCTGAATTAGCGTTTACTTCTACGGGCACCCTGCGCTCTGGATGCAGTGGGTTTTCCAGTGAAAGTTGGACCTAGGTGACGCCTCCCTGGAGATAAATTCCTTTGAGAAAAATCTTCTGTCAAGTCTGGCCTTGCTGATTGTCACTGGACTCCAGCATCCATATGTGCAAGGGGCTGTTCAAGATCTTGTCAGCTGCCATCCTGCAGTAGTTGTTCTTCAGATCTCTATGTGAGTCACTTCACAGAGGGATGTGACTTGATGCTGACATTACATTGATAGCACTTGCTTTTACTTGATACCCTTTGTAGGCTGTGATCGTGGAGAGGGAGACTTGCCTAAGTAGCTTTGTCTGCAGTCAAATAGAATAGAAAGAAAAATCTTTCTGCATTGTACATGGGTTTGCTGAGACCTCAGAGTGTGCACCTTGAACTGGGGCTTCAATTTGTGTCTGATGCATATAACAGGAGAAAGAAATGCTCTGTGTGGAACTGCTTCCTGTAAACCAGGGACCCATGAGGGTTCCTGTCACCTCTTGCTCTGGTTGCTGCTGAAATGGCTGAATGTTTGTCCCATGAGTGGAGGTGCTGGCGAACCCCCGGTGTGGAGGGCTGTGAATGATTGCAGAGAGTTCGGGCAGGGCAGGAGGGGCTGGAGGAACTGTTCTGCTGGAAAGGGCAGGGGGGCACTTCTAATGAGCTGTGCAAAGAGCTTGTTCCAACAGCTTCTAATGAACTCGATGTCTACAGCCTCTTGGCTTGCTAACAGCTGAGGCAGCCAAATCCACTAAAAGGAGCTCTGGGCAGGCAAATAGGGCCCCATGCCTTCAGAAAAACAGACTTGACTTCCTCAGTGGCCATAGAGTGACTTAAAGTTCTCTTGAATGTAATGAGTCCTCCTTATTAGAGCAAGGAGACTCGAAGAATGTCCAGAAGAAAAATTACCTTGCTTGCTCTCAAAAGCAAAGAACACAAACCATCTCCAAAGAAAAGCTTTGTGGGGGAAAGGGGATAATGCCAATGTCTCCAAGTGGGTTGTGAGTTGGGAGTGGGGTGTCCTGGGAGCTGGATGCTGGGCAGGAGTGGGGGCGGACAAAGAGGCAGCACTCGGGGGAACAGCCTAGCCAAGTGAAATAAGTGATTGTAGCCCAAAGTCCATCTCTGTGATGTACATGCTTGGTGGTTCAGAAAGGCCAGTGTCACAAAACTGGAAGTGATCATCAAACTCAATATGCCCATGAATTTTCTCTAACACAGAAAGACTTGATCAGAGGGGGGGTGCACTTTCATTGAGGACAGGCTGAAGGAGTTAGGGTTGTTCAGCCTGGAGAAGAGAAGGCTCAAGTGGGACCACACAGTAGCTTCTCAATACCTGAAGGGGGCCTACAGAAAGGCTGGCGTAGGACTATTTAATAGGGTACAGGTGGTAGGACTAGGAGCAATGGATGCAAATTGGAATAGGAGAGATTTAGGCTGGATATAAGGAAGAAATTCCTTATGTTGAGGGTGGTGAGACACTGGAACAGGTTGCCCAGGGAGGTTGTGGATTCCCCCTCCCTGGAGGTGTTTAAGGCCAGGATGGATGATGCATTGGGCAACCTGGTAAGGTCCCTTTCAACCCAAACCATTCTGTGATTTTATTCTATGAGAGGAAGAACGTCAATGGAGAAAAAAAGATGATAACTGGAAGTTGGGTGGCTGCGTTTTACCCCATGGTCTTTGAGGTGCAAGCAGGCACAGGGAGGAAGCAAAATGACAAGAGTCAACATTAATTAGAAGTGAAGAACCACAAAAAACATGGAAAGGGATGTGAGAGAACTGAGGGAGAAATCTCTGGGCAGGGTGTTGAGGGTGACAAACAGAGTTTTGAGTGTAATCTGATCCATGATACTCAGTTGCCAGATGGACGATGCAAAAACAGACATATTCAATGAGGCTTTTTTTTGTTCTGTACTCAGGAAAGTGCTCATAGTGCATAAGAAGTTGTCTGATAATGAGATATGCATTATGACAGTAACTAAAGGGAGTTAAATGCTTGCATCCAACCTCTGGCTGCTTTAAAACCTACAGGTGTCAGCAACTTCCATACAAGAGGAGTTTTATGAATCAATAAGGCAAGTGTGTTTCTACAAACTCCAGGGCAGACAGAGGCCTTGTGATGGAAATATATCATGAGTTTAACATGGTGACTAGAATGGCTGCCCACATCCAAGAGGGTTAATTTGATATCTGTGCATGTGGACATGTGAAAGTTGAGGAGGAGCAGTGAAGAACTGCTGGGCTGCTGTTTGCTAAGGTTGTGGCTTTCAGCAGAAGTCCCATCCGGTCTGGCTTTTCCAGTTCCAAAATGGCTTTGACAAATGGGAGACATTTCAGAACAAGGAAAGGAATGGAAAAGAGCCTGTGTGATGGAAGGCTGCAGGAACTCAAGCTGTTTCTTTCAAGGAATATAAAGGCTGGGAGTAACTCGATCACTACCGTTGAAGGCACATCCATCATGAGCAGAGTTTGGGTAAGGGCAGCTCAGGCTAAAGCATAAAGGAAGAACAGAGGGAAAGATTAAGAGAGTTGACACTGGGAGATTTGGTTTATCGCAGACTTGGTCAATTTGCCCACTTTCTCTGAGTTACAGCTGTCTGGTTTGCAAAACAGACAATTACTCTGTTTTTCTACCAACTACAAAATACTTCAAGAAGTTTAAATGCAAGTGTTTATTAAGTTTTATGTCCAAGAACAAAATATCTCCCCTGCAGCTCTTCCAGTTTGTGCCTTTGTGCTTCTGGTCCCTTTCTCACTGCTCTGCAAATACCCAGTGGGAGCAAAACAGCTCTGCTGGCTGGAAGACTGGTAGGCAGGGCTTGGTTTATGTCCAGGTTATATCATGCTTGCCTGAGCTGGGTTTGTAGAAATCAGATTCACGAATCCATTGCGTTGGTGAGCAGAAGGTGAGAGAGCCAGTAGCATTGTCACAGCTGCAATGTGAGAATGGTTTGTGAGTGAGATGCTAAAAGTCACTGGTACTTCTTTGTACTGAGTTGTTCTGAGTATTCCAGAGGTTCCTTTGTCATGGCAGTGAGATGAAAGGGCTTGGAAAGCTCTGGGTTCATCTGAAATGTCTTTTAGCATTGGGATTGAGATCCTGATGGAGCCTGATCAGTCATTTGACTGTTCATAGGATGGCATGGCAATTGGAGAGTCCATGTGTGGGCAGTGAGGCTGTGATGAACATGTAACATCCAAAGGGCGATGGAGGAAAAAAAAAGCTCATTGTCTTTGGGTAGTGTCTTTGAGTGCTGGATCTGTTTGGTAGGGAGGCTGTGAGCACTAGGAAGTGGCACAGGGCTGCCCAGGAGCTACCTGGTGCTCGTGGAGAGCAAGGTCCATCTGAAGTTTCTGATGTCTCCTTTCAAGATAGTGTTGGGGACTGGTGGCACGTGGATGCCTGTTGCCTTGCCTGGGCAACTTGCCTCACCTTACCTGACCCACATTCCCTACCAGCACCTCCTATCCCTGAGCACCTCATCTGCCCTTCCAGGAACCCTCCTGTTCTCTCCAACTCTCCTGCCCAGAAGGCAGCCCTACCTTGTGGCTTGGCTTCCTCTGCTGGAGTTCATCAGGTCCCCCAGCGTGGAAAATCCCCAGTGCTTTTGGTGCAGCAAAGGCAAGATCTGTGTCTGGAGGGGCAGAGGTCATTCCTGAGGCTCTTGAGCAACAGGAAGGAGAGCTGCTCTAGTCCAGAGCACTTCCCTGGAAATCATTAAGTGGTTATAGAATTAACCCAATCACAAGACCCATTTTTAAGTTTGAATGTGCTGCCATTTTTCCCCTCTGAACTTTGATAGGTTTCTCTTGGGAAAAAAAAAAGCTGTGGAGAGGCAAGAGGAGCACAAAGAGCCTGACAGTGACACAGCAGAGGGGTCAAAGGATAAAGATCATGTTAGGGTGAGGTGCTGTGTTCAATGGCTTCACCAGCTGTGGCCACCTCCCTACAAGTCCAATCTTCTGGTATTTGTTAGCATTTATTGTTTGCAGACTAACCAGACTTGATGGACACTGGGAACATTAAGTAATTAATATTTGCAAGATATCTTTGAATCAAAAACCTTTCAATTTTATATAGAGTATGGTTCCATTTTTTTAGTGGTTTTAAGTTTTTATTTCATTCTGGGAAGTCCTTGCTCCAAATCTGAGCGATTCTGGAGTGGTCTTGTTCATTTTTTGTTCAATCTGAACCTTAAGTGAAACAATTGTTTAATGCAGGTAAAATTTGTCCTCTTTCAGGGTAGAATAAATTGGATGAACAATACTACAGCTTTCTTTTTCAAGTGCTTTGGTATTGGTCCATGGAGGTTTCAAAATTTGGGAAAAACCCTCCATAGAGCAGTTGCTTCTGCCCTGTTTCGTTTTACCCTTTGGGTTTTGATTTTACAGTGAAGGTTAGTTATTAGAGTCATGCTGTATTTCATTGCAATATTTTCCAGACCAATTTCCATACACCAGACAATAAATATTCTTTACTGATAATTAGTTTTCTAAATTATGTTTCATTTGTTTCATCAACTAAAGCCCTCGCTCATGGGGTCTTACATCAGGGCATTGTTAAAATGTTTTCAGTTCTCTGCCACTGGAAGAGGCAAAGTCTCTTTATGTTGAAGTTGATTTTGGTGCAACTTTCCTCACAGAAAACAGAATAATATTTTGCCTATGGGAGAAAAAATATTTATATGACCTTTAGAGATCAAATAGAATAGCCCTTAGTGAGAGCAAAGATGCTTCTTTGGTGTATTAAAAGAACAAGAGTGAAGAGAGAGATTATCATCTGCTGTGGGATTGAAGTCTTTAAGGTGCAAACATTTTAAAACATGATTATTTTTACAAAATTTAGCACTGCCAGGTTTGCTGCTCTGGTCCTGCTGCTGTGGGGAAAGTGAAGCCATGGAGAACTGGTGGGAACTGCCAGGTCCAGGGCTGAGCTCTGGGAATGTAAAGGGTTTGCTTCACTGTCTGTCACTGTACTGGGATCTAAAACTGGGACTTCAAATTATCTTTAAATTCAGATCCTGGTAACTTTACGTGAAGTGTTGGCTCCACTGCAATCAATGTATTAAAAATAATGAAAGCTGATTGCTCTCAGATCAGGTATATATGCATTTCCACATGTTGTGAAATGCTGGAGCTTCTCCATCAGAACTGCTCATGAGATGCAAAGCCTGGGTGCTAAAAGCAAATAAAAAATTCTGTTATTCTGCTGTTTTCCAAACACTCAGTGCAGATGTTTTGAACAATAAACTGGTACTTGTTTCAGTTCACTTGGCTTTATATACCAGTGGGTTTTCAGGCTGGATTCTGCTCTTTGGCTTTCTTGATATCCACGGTTTGTTTTTTTTTTTTCATCCTCGTTTTGTGGGAGTTTTATTGGGATGCTGTCTGCTCTAGGAGCCTGGAGGCTACCACATGCAGATGAGACCTGGAGGGGGTTGCTTGCAGGTGGTCAGGCAAGTTGTGTCACTACCACCTCTTACTGCAGCTGAGACCACATGATACAGAGGTGTCTTTGAGCAACAATTCAACCTGTCCAACAAGCTGGAAAAATGTTAAAATAATAGTTCTGAGGCTTCCAAGTGACTCTCAGCTGTTATTTATAGCTCTGTGAGCACTCTGCCTTGTGGTTGCTGACAGTATCCCTGTTCAGCCCCTCCATGACCAAGCCCAGCTTTGTGCTGGGCTTCCCCTGACCACCCCTGGGGCTGTCCCCTCCTGGGGTTGGAGCTGCTCTCCTGACTTCTTTTAGTCCCTCATTATTTCAGCCATGGCTGTCGTGACAAATGGCTTTGGTCTAGTTTGCACCTCCTGGGTGGGTGGATGAATGAATTTGCAGTGTAGGGACACTGGGTTTCTGCCAACCTTGGCCCAGGCTGGGGCAGTACTGGGCATGAGTGAGCTCCCCGCCCTCAGGAAATGACCTGACACCAGTGCACTTGATTTACTGCTTTCCACTGGGTCTGAGATGGATTGCTATCAAATGGTTTCTCACAGATCTCTTGGGAGCCCCTGTTCCAGGGCAAGAAACCTCCCTGTGTACCTCTTACTGCCAGTGTGGGGACTCCATGCTGCCATCTCAATTGGTTTGGCAGAAATACTGCATCCTTCAAGGAGTAACTACTGCATTTTGCTTGTCTAAGTGTCTCCAAGTGTAAATGTCTGTGTAATGCCATGTGTCTTACTTTTACTCTCTCCTCCCCCTGCAGGAAGGAAGATGTCTCTACGTGATCCTGCTGATGGCCCTGTATTGGTGCACAGAGGCTCTTCCCTTGGCTGTGACAGCTTTGCTGCCTATTGTCCTCTTTCCCTTCCTGGGCATCCTCCCATCCAATAAAGTTTGCCCACAGTATTTTTTAGACACCAATTTCCTCTTCCTCAGTGGTTTAATCATGGCCTCAGCCATTGAAGAGTGGAATTTACACCGCAGGATTGCGCTCCGGGTTCTCATGTTGGTGGGAGTCCAACCAGCCAGGTGAATATTGGTGTGGTAAGATCTCGATGGGGGGCATGAGCAGTGGTACTGCTGTGGTGGGGCTTGATGCAAGTGTCTCCTGTTCCAGGGAGCTGCCCACATCCCCTTTACTTACTGTGTTTATTCAGCTGTTTGCCTTTGCTCAGAGGCCAGTGGAACATGAAGAGAATCATTTGGTTCAGCCCCATAATTGTGATCCAGGATAGTCACAGAAGTCCTTTTTGCTATTAGTTTTGTTACCCCTGCAAATGAGCTTCTCCTCCTGTAGTTATAATACACTAGAGAACTTGCCAATGTGGAGAAATCCTTCTTTCTCCTCTTTTTCTCTCTTCCAGACTGATTTTAGGGATGATGTTGACAACGTCTTTCCTGTCCATGTGGTTAAGTAATACTGCCTCCACTGCCATGATGCTTCCAATTGCAAATGCCATTTTAAAAAGCCTCTTTGGGGAGAAAGACCCATCTAAGGATATGAACAGAGATAATGAAGACAGCCAAGGTAATTGAGATGGGGCAGTAGTAGTTGCCAGCTGAGATCTGCCTGCCTGCCACCCAATATGCCCCATTTTATTGACTTCCCTGGCACAAGTGCCAGGTTTCCCAGCTGCAGCTTGATCTCAGGGCTGGTCTCATTTTAATACACACATTGTTACCTTGGTGGAAGGTTACTGATGTAAAACTCCCTTTTGTCCTGCCCTTTCTTCATAGAATCATAGAATAGTTTGGGTTGGAAGGGACTTTAAAGATCATCGAGTTCCAAACCCTCCCACTAGATCAGGCTGCTCAGTGCCTTGTCCAGCCTGGTCTTGAACACCTCCGGAGAGAGGGCATCCACTGATGAGTTGTCTGGATAAACTGAGAAGTGGTGATGCCCAGCTAACCTGCTCCATAAACCTGCTGCTGGCTCTAATCCCAGTCCAGCTCTGTGGGCATTGTGGAGATGAGATTCAGAGGGGGGCCTCACTGTGGAGATAACCAGAGATGGAGGGGCCAGAGGAAAATGAGAGAACAGAAAGGAAGGCTGGTTGATTAAATCCCTATTTATAAAGGGCTTTGTGGTTTCCCAGCTTGGTGTTACTCCTGAGCAGGTCATGGCCAGGATGGGTCAGGGCTATGTGGTCAGACAGGGTCTTCCTTCAGCCCCCCTAGTCATTTACTAGGTGTTTGAGTTTCTGATAGGCAGGAGTGAGAAACAGCACAACAGAAATGAAGTCACTAATTCCCTTTTGCAACTATTACTGGCAGTAGGAGCAGTAGTCATGGCTTCTCTTTCTTGCTTTGATTAGTAATTATTCTTCTGTGATTTAAAAGCATTGACTTTTTGGTTCCTGCTGAGTCCTAAGACATTAAAAATGAGCCCCAGGGAGAAGACTCAAATGCGTATATATTCTAATGAAGTTATAATTAATTTTTCATTATTAATGGCTACCAATCATGAGATATTTGCACTCCAGGCTCCTTTATGACGTTTGCTTTATGAATTTTTGACTGTTCACCTCAGTTAAAATTAAACCCATTGACATTCTTGTTATAATTTCTTATTGCTGTGTTTTGTCTGTTCTGCTTTTAACCTACTCAACCCCATCCTCTGAAATGACTAGACCGTGCTGTTGAGGCTGTAAATACAGTAGAGTTTAGGAACACGAAAAATCAACCCTCCCCCATTGTCCTAGACGTTGGCAAATGCTAAATGAACATCCTTGGCTCACAATGCTTACAGTGGTGAGAGGAGCCAGAACAGGCAGGAGGCAGAACAAGAGGCTCATGAGTAGAATGAATAAAGTGATGCTTTAGAAATATCATTTAATAGCATGATGATGTGTTTTTCTTTTAAGGTAAAGGCTTATGAAGCTAATAAATACATGTGAAGGAGAAGTCATCTGAAAAATGTGTGGCATGAAAATGCAAGTTTTCTTGTAGCTTTCTTATTTGAGCTTTAGTGGACTCATCCTTTTCTGTAATCTTTCTGCATGGATGAAAAAGGTTGAGTTCCTTGAAGGAAGCCCTAAACCTGAAGTCAGTCAAAAGCACTGCACCCAATGTTACAGCTGGGAGTGTAGAGGTGAAGGTGAGCTTTCTACAGGGTGTTCCTGGCTGTTGGGTGTTGTACAAGCATCTGTGAGTGTAGACATCTCCAGTGGGACTGTGGCAGTTCATTTTTTCACAGGCCTGATAAAACCTAATGGAATATAATGAATAGGGCAATTGAGAAAAAGAAATACTCTTTTCATAGTTTATTTTTATAATCTAACTGTATTTGTAATCTGAGCTCCAAAAAAGACAGGCAGATTTAATTGCAAAGGGGAGTGTATGTGGGACCAAACTTTTACAATGGCAAGTGATAAGCTGAGTTTACATCTCCACTTTAATGTGCTTTGGTAATTAATAGTGAACAGCAGATTAAAAAATACCTACATGACTGAAAAAAAAGAATTGAAGAACATATAGCATGTAAAAGCATTTGACTTTCTGAAGAAATCTCAGCAAGGATATGAAACCGGCTTTGTGAAAGGCTTTGCTCACTCCCACAGTGCCAGAATTAGTGGTGTCTCTGATCATATTTTTTTGCTGATGAAAGAACCTGACTGAGCCTATCACTTATGGCTGTGCTCAGTGTGTTATAGATCAGTAAATATTTGTCATCAGTGGCAAAACTTTGTTGTAGTTTTTAGTTGCTTTGGGCTGTTGATGGAAGAATGTAGTTAGGTGAGCTAATGTGGCTGGTTGTGGTTGATCTGAACAATGTTATTAGCTGAGCACCAACAGTCTTTTTTTCAACTTCCAGAGCTTCCATTTTGGAAGTGGGTTATAGATTTACTTCAATTCTGTCTGTCATCTCCAGTCCTATTGCCAACACTGTGTGACAGATGTGACAGACTGGAAACCTCTGTACTAGTGAGCCTGACCATCTCCTCTGCTTCCTGCAACTAACCCATCATTGGCAATATCTCTTTTCTCTGAGCAGTTTAAATATCTCTCAGCAAAAATCACAAAAAGCTATCTTGCTTGTTTTTCCTTTCTTCTGAGTAGAAAATGTCTTCTTCAAGATAAACTCTAGCTGGTGTTTGGGGTGATATTTGGGTTGAAGACCTTGAAGAGAGGCCTCTGAAAGTGAGAAATGTGCATTTTTTGGACACTACTGCCTGATTTGGCTGCCTGACATCAGCCCAGCTGGCAGGGGACAACCACAGCACTGCTGCTTGCACCCCTCAGAGGGTGGAATAATTTCTTTGGCTTTTGCAACTTTTTAGAAGCAATAAAAACATCACTAAAGCCAAACTTACCTAGGACAAGCCTTTCTGCCTTGAAGATATACAAAGTGTTTGGGTGAAATGGACACTGGATCCATCTAATAGTGCTCTGTGATAGATGTGAACCTCAGTGGTCTTTGACCTCTTCTGACTTATGGACCTGTAACAATTTTCAAACACTTTTTATGAATTTTATAGGAAAAGTTTGTTCTGCAGCACTTCAGGCCTTCTTTTGCATGGTTGTCTTTCGCAAAGCTTTCTTGAGAGGTGGCTCACAGATGGTCCTGGCCAGATGGAGTGGGAGTTTGGGCTTAGCAGGGGAAAAAAGCTGAAAAATGTTAAGAAGTAGAATAAAGTATGTGCCTCTGCAAAGCCAATGTTGGGCTTGAGTGGGATGACCTTGGGGTAAATGCACTGAGGGATCAACAGTCAACTGTGGGTTAATATTTTTCCTTCTGATCACATCCATCCGTCCATCCCAGCATCACAGGGATGAAAGCTCAGCATGTGTCCAAGCCAATTAACTCCAATTCAGTAAATTAGCTGTGTGTAAAACATGACATTGCAAAAATCCTTAGTTCACTGAGCCACAACAAGCTCTGTTTCTTTGGAGCACACAAGAATGAGTCCAGAGACTTTGACCACTGGCCACCCTCCATGCTCTGCTTTTGGTCTCTAGTGCATACGTGGTTAGAAGAGAATGGTGCTGCAGGCTGAGGGGGGCTGCAAGGAAATTTGGGGACTACTGGGTGAAATTGCATAAAGCTCTTAAGTGCTCTTAAGTGAGGAGGAATAGGGAAAATGGGGTTTAATAGCACACCTCTGCTTCCAGCTTCAGGAGGTCAAGCCACAAGCCAAGACTATCAATTTTACAAGCTTTAGTGTGTGGTGTGGTAAGAAAGAGTGATTGTATTGCATTTCTGCCTTTTGGTTTCTGAATTTCCCATATTTATGTGTGTGGTGGTGATGTGCATCTCTCAGGTTAAAGCCAAAGCGCACATTTGTCAAAATATAACCTTTCCTCAGCTGCTTCCGAGTCCTCCTCGTGTTCTCTGTGGTTGGTGATAAGGAGGACAGTGATGCAGAGCCTGTGTGAAATATGCAGGAAGGTCCATGGGAATAGGGTGTGCAACAGATTCCCCTCAGGGTGACCCGGAACTTGAGCTGAGGGTCAGTCACCCAACCTGCAGGCTCTGTCATTTAGGGAGGAGTGATGGGCTTGGGAATGCTCCTTGCCATCAGGGTGGATTTCAGAGAACCCTGTATGAAGTCGGGTTCAAAACTGCATCTCTCTTTCTTCTTTTCAAAGAGGGAATTCCAGCTTCATGGTCACTTTGCACTGAGTGTCTGCGGGGTGTAAAATTCTCACCCTTGGGAATGCGTCTCCACAGCAGGACATACTCCTGCTGGAACTTGGGGAATGTGTAATTTTTCTTCCTAAGAAGGAGCTATGGTTACCTATCACTTATTCCGGACCCATGGCTTGCTGAAGGACATCCTGGAACAGCAGTCATGTTAGAAGTAGTAAAAGGACTGAGCAACTCTGGACAGTGAAGGAGAAACTGGGTGGAACTGGAGTGGTAGCAAGAGAAGACAGACTTGTTCATCCCCCCTCAGGTGCTCCTGACCTTTTTCCCTTTTGCCTGCACAGCCTCTCCTCTGTAAATGGCACTTGTTTCCCCCCTTCCTCTGTGTGGTTCAAAGAGAATTTTCTAGATGCTTTGAACTGTTTTAAAGTCCTCATCTTTCTTTTTCAGCATCTTTACAGCAGAATAAACTTTACACTGTGCCAACTGAGATGCAGTTTCTGGCAAGTACTGAGGAGTAAGTTAATTATAAAGTTTGTATTAGAGAGTTGAAAGAGAGAATTATCCCCCCAAGCCAGACCAAGGTTTAGGAATTTGAAATTCAATTGCTGAAATGTTTTGATTATGCCAAATGTCCCAATCACTAGCAGCTTGATGATAGCATCCCTCCTCTGTGTGTCCAGTGTCCCTCTGCATGTCCAAGTCATTGCAGAGAGTTTTCAGCCACTCTGAGAAGGTAGCCAGAGCTGTCTCCTGCTGGGGATTTGTGACTTGGTTCTCTCAGGAACATCAAACACATCAGTGTGAAGCCAGTGGTGTAAAACCCACCTGGATTTTGCATCACCACTGGTGATTGCCCTGCTTTGTGCTTTGGTAACAACGATGGGAAGGAAGCATCTTTTCAGGAACTGATGTTTCCTTCCTCTTGGTGCTATCAATTTTTTTTTTCCCTTTTAGCAGTCCTGTGGACTTTATGCCAAGTGTTATAAGTTGCTGAGGGTCTGGGTGAGACATGAGCACCCTGAGCTCCCATGGATGGGTGCTGCTGAGGGTACTCTGCCCTCTGCAAAACTGCAGGTCCCATGTGCTGGCTCACTGACCCCTCTGCTTCCCTGAACTGCTTAGGTGTCCTTGAGGACAGTGTTAGCTTGGATTTCTAAAAAAAAAATGGGAATTTTCCTTCTGTCAAGGCTCTGAAGTGGTTGCGCTGTATTTAAACCAGGGCTTTCACCAGATTCTCTTTTGGACTGTTTTAAAGCAAAGATCTGACAGAGGAGAAGGAGGTCACCAGTGATGCTCTCTCAGACTTAAAGAAGGAGGAGGAATACAAAACAAACATCTGGAAAGGTTTCCTCATCTCAATCCCCTATGCAGCCAGCATTGGAGGTACAGCAACGCTGACAGGAACTGCGCCAAACCTCATCCTCCTGGGACAGCTCAAGAGGTAGGGGGAGGCCATCCTGGGGAGCCAAGTCAATCCTGGAAAGCAAAGATGTGTTCTCCACCCCTGCAGGAAATTTCCCACTGGGCTTAGAATTAGGTTAGGATATTTATGCCTTTCCAGAACCTTTTCAAGGACCACTGTGGGCAGATGAAAGCTTTAGCTGCAGCAAGCAGATTTCCAGTGTACCCAGTCAGGCTGTCAGCCAGACAGATGCAGATGGGCTTCACCTTCCTGATGCTCTTCATCCCTTTGAATTTAATGGGACCTGACTACATGCTTACAATTAATCTGGTAACTTCTTTTGATTAGACAAGCATGTAATGTTTTGTGAGCAATTATATCTACTGTGTGCTGTAGAAAGATAAACAAAGACCCCACTACTTCTGGCCTGATTTCACAGTTGTAAAAGGTGCCTTCTTGTGCATAGGAGCACACTGGTGCATCTGAAGTGCCCACGGGTGTTTCTTAACTTTGCTGACCATTACAGGTAGTTTGTTCAGGTTTTCCTGGGTGTGTACAGTATTCTTATGAGGTCTGTGTTTGGACTCTCCAGCAGTGTTTAGTCCTCCTGGTGAGGAGTATCAGTGTATGAAAGCATCAGCCACCTGGAGAGAGATCTTTCACATCTTCTCAGGGAGACTTACACTGGGCTGGGCTGTGGGTGGCAGAATGGCCTGGGGGAGTTTCTCACAACACAACAGTCCCCAGATCTTCTAGAGCACAGCAAACTCTTAATGCATGCAGAAGAATAGTTCTTAGATGCACACGGGCAAGGTTGGGGGATATTTTTCTGCTGATTTCAGATGTCTGTTTACCCTTAAATGGAAAGGTTGTTTTCACTTCTTGTATTAACTTGATTTTTCCCATTTGCTTAGTTATTTTCCAGAATGTGATGTGGTGAACTTTGGTTCTTGGTTTATGTTTGCATTTCCTTTAATGCTGATTTTTCTTCTCCTGGGATGGCTGTGGATCTCCATTCTGTATGGAGGAATTAACCTGAGGTATGTTTATATCCACTATATATGTATTTATATATGTTGAATGGTTATACCAGTGTTGTTGTGAAATGCATGCTCATCACAATTCTCATATTAAATCTACTGATATCACCCAGGATCATCTGCTGGATGGTGAGGGGTTTCAGGATGCTATAACAAGACATATAAGAGGAAGCTTTACAACAGGATGGTTTTAAGATACCTTGTGTTATATATTTATTCAGTTAAACACACAATTTTTAAAGGATGTTTTACTGTGACTGTGGAGGTCAGTGGCAGATTTTCATTCTGAGAAAGGAAAGCTGGATCAGACTTTGAAGACTGGCATGAAAACTTGGTTCCCTTGGAATTAGTAGGAAAAATCTCCTAGAACATAAAAAAAGGCCCAGAATTTGTTCCTGGGGCAGAAACTTTGGTTTGAAACAGATTACTTCATAACAGGGCTTAATTTTACAACAAGGTATTAATCTGTAACTGAGGATAACATGGTTTTTCAGTAAATCTTTGGTGGATACATGCAACCCCTAGTGTACACAACTTAACATGGTTGCAGCATTGCCATGTTCTTTTCCCCTCTGTGACAGCAAATAACTCACAGTCCTGCCTTCTCCACAGACCACGTAGAATTCTTAGTACTTAGAAAAGTCTCTAATTGTTATTTTGAGTTGAAAATGTAAATAGTAGAGAGGGAGGAAATCAGAGGAAAAAAAAAAGAAGAGAACAGGTGTCAAAATATTTACATTGGACATTTGCAGGAAAAAAATGCAATGGGAAAGTTTTAATACAGAAAATGTGGAATGCTGGTCCTTAAGTTGCTTGTGGGGCTTCATAGGAGGCTCTGTGTGCTGCTGTGGGATGCTCTCCAGCTCCCAGCCCATCTGCATTGTGGGTCTGGGACTCCTGTGATGTGGAGTCTGAATTCCTTCATCCTGCAGTGAGGGCTGGGGCATGGCCCAAGACGTGCAGGTGAAGGAAGAGGTAGCTTTGCTGGCCAAAGCACCATGTGAAATGCAAAATTGCTCTTGTGCTCAGAGAACGTGATGCTTTTTGTTTTGTTTGGCTCTTCTCTGAGCACAAAGCTTGGCTTTATTGGGATAGCTGGGCCAGCACAGATACCAGTATTCCCCAGTGGCAAGGTGCTTCAGATGAGAAGTTGCAAAGCTGTGCAAGCATGGATGGGTGTCTGCAGGAGTCTCTTGGGTTGCTTTGGCTGAAACAACTTGGGGACAGTGACTGGGCCTTCTATGGGTTCAAGTTCTTGGTGCCTGCAGCCCAGGACAGGCAGATGGATATAACTTTGATAGCAAATCTGCATTATAGAATCATAGAACGGTTTGGGTTGGAAGGGACCTTCAAGATCATCTGGTTCCACCCCCACTAGATCACCTCCCATTAGATCAGGTTGCTCAGTGCTTTGTCCAGCCTGGCCTTTAACACCTCCAGAGAGGAGGCATCCACATGGCTTGAATCAAAAAAACTTTAAAAAGCTTAGGTATGGGATGGTTGAGCTGAGATGAAACTACTGTTAATAACACCCCTCCAAAGAAAACTAAAAGAAACCGATCTGTTTGATGTTCAGGTACTTGTGAATGCTTCCACTTGGAAGATCCAGCCACAGTATCCCTTTGAAATGGCTCCTGAGTGAAGGAAGCAGCGGTGCCACAGGGTGGGATGGGTGCATCTGATGCTGAAAATTGGGGTTTGTGGGTTTAATCGAGGTCACAGCCAGGGTGAGAACCCAGGATCAGCAGCATGGGATGTGACAGGAGACCAAGTGTGAGATATGAATATATGACTTGTATGTGCATGCTGTGAAGGATCAAACAGTGTGGCTGGGCTAAGAGGCTTAGCCAGGAGCACATTAACATTCCCAGCCAGTTAGAAATTCCTCACATTTTTGTTGATCCTCAGTAGCATCCAGGAAATTGCAAGTGACTTGAGATGGGAAGAGACATTTCATTTTCTGTGTCACCCTCTTCCTAGTTATTCTGCCTGAGTAGGTATCTGCTAGAGATGAGGAAATCTTGCTGTCTTGACACTTTCTGTTGGCAATCACAGCCCATTCTAGAAGGAACAGTGCAGAATTCAAACAGGAGGAAACTTCCTTACTTCTGTAGGATTTGCTTTGTGTGGATGCAGAGAGAAAGGATATATAAAATAGGGCCTCACTGCCTGTGTCTGCACCAGAGACCTTCATCATCAGTCTTTGTCATCTGAAGATAATGCAAACTCATCCACCAGAGATGTGCAGCTCTTTGAAACTTCCACGGCAGGCCCTGAAGGAGCCTGTGCTTTTGCTATGTGTCAGGTACATTAGAGGCATGTAAAGATGCAACTGTGTTTCTTGGCAGGGGCTGGAAAACAAAGAAGTCAAACATTAGAGTGGATGCAGAAGCCCGAGCCAGAGAAGTGATAAAGGAGGACTATCAGAAACTGGGTCCAACAAAGTGAGTCACAAAGTTGGGAGTGAGGTGAAAAAGAAATTAAGTGTTGGAATTGTCTCGTTGTGAGAACTGGGGGAAAATGGAGTTTTTTAGAAGAAAATGAAATAGGTATTTCTGCTGAAGGGTGTTTGTATCGTGCTGAAGTTTGTTTTTTTCAAGCACCAGCCTTTCAACCATCGGTAGTAGAAATAATAGCAAATAGCAGCTTGTACTCAAACCTTCTCAAGAACAAAAGTCCGTATTACAGAGGGAATCCATGCTGGGTTGTTAATTACTCTCTAATTTTTCTACTCCAATCCCGTGTGTGTAACCAGCACAGGCTAAATTTGAGTGAGGAAAGGCTTGTGTGATCTCTTCCTTTGTATGTGAAACAGGAAGCATTTGCTTAAGAATCATATGATAGACATGAATCATTTAGATTTTGCATATGCTTTAAGCAAGCTTAACAGCTTTTTTACTGTCCTACCATACTAGAATGTATCTGGAACAAAGTCAGATCCATGCTGTGGAAAACACTGTTTTTTTCTGAATAACACATTGAGCTCTATTAGATGAAGAAAGAACAAGACTTTTTAGCTTTGTGCTGTTGTCTTGTGGAAAAAGCTTGGCACAAGTTGCAGTGCTGGGGATCATGTGTTGGAGAATGGTGGAACCAGAAGAAATGAAGAAAAGTTGACTTAAGAGAAATACCACAAGAGGGGGAAAATCTGAGTGTCTTCAAGAATCAAACCCACCAGCCAATGATATTCTGGGGAACCAGGGCTAGAGAGGATTTTTTAAGCTATAGATCCTAACCTGAAACAGTCTGTGTTTCTCCATCTATAAAATATTATTTTCATACTTGCAGCAATGCTGTAAAGATTCAGGGATGTTTGTGCCATGCTATCGACACTGTAATTGTTGCTGCTGTGTGGACAGTAGAGTGGTTCTTCAAAGACAATTGGCTGTGCCTGTGCTGTAAATGAAAGAAATTGGTTTATTTGTTCCATCCAGTACATTATCGAGCAGCCTGCAAAATGTCTCTGCAAGAATCAAAGTCCTACTTTGAGGTCTAGAAGTGAGAAAGTCCATTAAGCTGTGCTCTACCAATTCAATTAGCAACCCCCTAACTTAAAATCAACACAAGTGGCCTCTTCCCAACGCTTTAAATGCCCTTCCTGGTCCTTAGAGAGACTTTAAACAGGGTTTCGAGGCATTGTCTTGGTTAAATCTTGTCTCCACTAGAGTCAAGCCTGATCCTTAGAAAGTGATATTGCCATTTGCCCTGCTCTTTGTCATGTGTCTGAGGGATGCTGGTTAGGTTTTGACCTTGGTGTTTGTTCCTGCTGTTTTGTTTATGATTTGAATGTCGATTTACATTGATGGGGTGAAACCATCCTTGACTGACCATGCCACAGGGATATCCCCAAGGCAGTGGTGAGAGGAGTGACCACAGGAAACTACTAGGCCACTTTGCCACAGGGTCAACCTTGCAAATGAGCATGGAGTCACTCCTCTAGCACATCAACACTTTAGTTTCATTTTTTCTCTTCTTAGGTTTGCGGAACAGGCAATTTTCTTCTTCTTCTGCATGTTTGCCATCATGCTTTTCTCCAGGGATCCCAAATTCATTCCAGGTTGGGCAAGCTTGTTTGCACCAGGGTAAGGTTTTATTTTCATTTCTCCATCACAATTTTCAAAAGCATTTCAAAATCATTTACATTCCTGTGTTTCTCTCCCATTACCTAAATCATTAAACTGGCCTAAATTAAACTGAGCTTGAAGTAGCAGACCAGCTTTATTGTTCGTCTCCTGAGGCATGTCTCTCTTTGAAGCCATCCCTAAAGTTTGAATGTAGAGAACATTGTTTATAGGTAGATTTACAGTGAAATATTGAATTCTTTATGCAAGCCATTGATTTCACTGGAGATCTGGAGGGTGAAGAGAGATGGCAGGAGCTGATCCTGAGTTCTATGCTGTCTGTTTGGACAGTTTCTCTCCACTGTGACATCCATACCTTGGGAAGATGGACTGATCCAGCATTTGGGAATGCTATAGCTTAGAGAGGGTGTTGCTATTTCGTAACAGAAGAGACCTTCATAGTTTGGTAAATGATTCCTTAACACAATAAAGTAGTTAGAACTTTTTCCTCATCAGTTAATTGCTCCTTACAATCAAACACATGCTAAAGCTCTTTAATGGAGCTTTACCTTTCACTTTAGGGTTTGGGCATTTTGCAAAGAGCACATATAAATAAAACTTTTGGGCTCTGCCTGGCTTCCTCACTGTGATGAGCTGAGGAAACTTGTCCTCACAGCCCCTCATGGACTGACCACAACTCCACAATCAGAGCAGACAGAGCATTGGTGTGGTTGGGGTTAAATCATGGGGTTTTTTACATTTGTCAAGCAGCTTTTCTAAGGAGTTTGCAGCCCAAAGGCTCAAACAGGGAATTTAAAAGAAAAGAACTTTGAACAAGGAGCATTGTTCAGACCTGATGGAAACTTGTAACCTTCTTTGACTAATTCACTGTTCTCATAAGCTTTGTAATTCCACAGGCTTGGGCTTCTTACAAGGGTTTCTGCTGCTTTTGGACAGGTTTATCTCAGATGCAGTTACAGGAATCACCATCGTGATTATACTGTTCTTCTTCCCTTCTCAAAAACCTTCCTTCAGGTGGTGGTTTGATATGAAAGGTGAGTAGGAGACCCCTCAGGGCAGGTGCTCTGCCTTGGCCTGTGCTCTGGCAGGGCAGACATGGAGCAAGAGCCAGGACTGGCTCCCCTTGGACCTGCACCAGCCCACAGCAGCTGCCCTGGCCATCTGGGTTTGATGGTGCAGTTTGATCACATAGAGGGTTTTTTAGTCAAGTGGCTTTAGTCAGCAGGCTTTAGTAGTAAGAGTCTTGAAATCTTGGCTCTGATCTCTTGAATATCAATGAGATAGAAATATAAAATCACAAGCCTCTTGGAATGAGAGATAGTCTTAATGTGGAGATGCAGCTGATGAAGGCCCTTTGTGGATGATGCAGCATTGCTTGGGGTCTGTGGGAACAAAATACCAGCTGCTCTCTGTCATGGGCATTTGCTGTGCTGTCCATATGCAGGGTGATGTCTAATGAGACCTCCTCTGGATAGAATATCTGTGCTCTTGTTCAACAGAAAATTACAGTCCCATTAGCATGTCCTTCCATATGGCAGAGCTCACTGCTTCGTGTGTGAACAGATGACCTTTAGGGATGATGGGCTCTTTGCCATCTTTGCCATCTCATCAACAATGGCTGTTGATCGGCTGGAGGAAAATTATTAACATCATAATTCAAGAGATAGAAAATGTCCTTCTTCCACAGACTCTTTTCTCTTGAAGGCAATGTTTATATCTGTTACTGAGAGAACATTAACCTGGTATTAAATGTACCCTCAGGAAAATCTGAAAGAAAACTTAAAGTGCTTTTTCCATTCCATTTTGGTTTAAAAAAAGTCTTATATTAAGCTAAATGATCTTTTAATTGTCTAGCTTAAGAGACCCCATATGTATATTTTCTCAGCAGCTCAGTGAGCTTCAGCACTGATGTCAGGCTCATGTTATCAACATCAGATGATGCCTAATGTACTTCTCTTTGGGTGAGTGTTTGACATGGGGTTTTTGTCTTCATCTAGCACCAAACACTGAGACACAGCCCTTGCTAACTTGGAGGAAGGCCCAAGAGACAGTGCCCTGGAACATCATTCTGCTGCTTGGAGGAGGTTTTGCCATGGCAAAGGGCTGTGAGGTGAGGTCTGCTGCATATCACCTATTGTAGTCATCCTGCCCAACAGAGTTGGTCTTCATCAAGGTGACTTTTGGGCTTCTCATTTGGCTCTGAGAAATTTGCATCTGTGGGATCACAAAACTTGAAGGACTTGAAGGTGTTTCTCACCTCCAAGTGACAGGAATGCAGGTTAAGAGACCTTGCAACTCCTTTCAGACTGCTTGTTGTTAAGTGCCCCAAGGACACTGCATGTAGGTGCTTGTGTGGGTTGCTGAAGGTCATATATAACCTGCAGTTCTAGAATCATAGAATAGAATCATAGAATAGTTTGGGTTGGAAGGGACCTCAAAGATCATCTAGTTCCATACCCCTTACCATAGGCAGGGACACCTCCCACTAGACGAGGCTGCTCAGTGCCTCATCCTGCCTGGCCTTAAACACATCCAGGGAGGGAGCATCCACAGCCTCTCTGGGCAACCTGTTCCAGTGTTTCACTACCCTCACAGTAAAGAATTTCTTTCTTCTATCCAGCCTGAATCTCCCCTCTTCCAATTTACATCCATTACTCCTAGTCCTTCCATCACCTACCCTATTAAAAAGTCCTACCGCAGCCTTTCTGTAGCCCCTTCAGGTATTGAGAAAATACTCTGAGGTCCCTCTTCACCAGGCTGAACGACCTCAACTCCTTCAGCATGTCTTTATAAGGCAGTTGCTCCAGCCCTTTGATCATCTTCATGGCCCTCCTCCAACAGCTCAATGTTCTTATGTCGAGGACTCCAGAACTGGACACAGTAACTCCAGGTGGGGCCTTACCAGAGCCAAGTAGAGGGAAAAAATCACCTAGAAGAGGGTCTGTTCTCCTGTAGGGATGCAGGAGCTCCTCTCTCCAGCTTGTCTGCTCTCCCTTTCTGCAGGAGTCTGGTTTGTCTGTCTGGATAGGAGGTCGTCTGCACCCCTTGGAGGGTGTACCACCACCCGTGGCTGTCATCCTCATCACCATTGTCATCGCCTTATTCACAGAGTTTGCCAGCAACACGGCCACTATTATAATATTTCTTCCTGTCTTGGCAGAGCTGGTAAGGAGGTCCCATGGCAGCTTCTTTACTCCCTTCCTTTCTCGCTATTCACACGGGGAGCTCTGTGTTGTGTCTGTGCTGCAACAGGCACTGTGTGATTCTCCAGCTCCGGGGCTTCATGAGCTTTGAAATCCTTGGGAGCAGCAAAGAAAGTGCCCGTGGACACTGAAGGATAATAATCCTTCAGATGTTGTGATTGTTTATCATGGAGTGTGGGATACAGCTCTGCATGGGGCACTAGCAATTTGTGTTCTTTGATCTGTCTGCCCATGACTCCAAATCCCCCAGTTACAGTTTCTCTTCTTCTCTTGTTTTTCAAGGCCATTCGTCTGAAAGTAAATCCCCTCTATTTAATGATACCAGGAACTATAGGATGCTCCTATGCATTCATGTTGCCAGTCTCAACACCTCCCAACTCAATTGCCTTTTCTTCTGGACACTTGATGGTCAAGGATATGGTAAGTTCTTTCGGATAACGCTGGAAGCAATCAGTCTGAGTGGAGTGTTTAGGAAAGGAATTTTCAGGAATGCTACAAGTTTGACATGTGTCTGTTCTCAGCAGTGTTTGAAGGCACGGGCATACAGGAGCCCTCTGAAATTCAGAGGCCCTGTGCCTCCAGCTGGTGACAAAGCAGGTCCTGAACATACTCTGCCAGACTGTGCTCCTGTTCCTGCCAGTGTCAGCAGCTCAACTTCCATGGGTTTCTGGGTGCAGGAAAAGTTTCCCAGCTCAGAGAATCAAAGTTTATGAGTAAAATTAGGCTCAGTCCCAGTTCCTGCTCACATTCCTGAGGCTAAACAGATGTTCATGTTTCGATGGATCAAAGCTTGGCGAGCATCTGTGGAATAGCCTTTGTAGCTTAGGAAAGTCCACTTAGGATGTTGCTAATATTAACAGCAATTAAGCCTTACATTTTTATAATGTTTATGTTCAAACAGCTTCATGCCCCACATGCTGTTGTAGTCCAGTCTAAACTCAACAGCTGTCTTTGTGTTTCTTTTGTAGGCAAGAACTGGCTTGCTCATGAATCTCATGGGAGTTCTGCTTCTTAGCTTGGCAATGAATACATGGGCCAAGAGCATCTTCCAGTTGGGGACCTTCCCTGCATGGGCCAACATCCATGCAGAAAATGCCACCTCACTCTTGACAGCTGTAGAAAATGTCACTTTAAGTGCACCAAATAAAATATGAACAAAGCCTCCCCTGGGGAAGGACTCACTCACTTAGGACTTGGGCACTGGAATTGTCAGAGTATGCACAGGAGGAAAGCCATGTGGCTGCTCACACCGTAAGGGACCCTCTGGTTTAATTTTATTTTTAGAAATACTGAGCAGTGTCACAACATCCATTTGATCTTTAATCTGGAGATCTTTCCCCACCTTCTGCAGGTACCAATGAGATTCTCTCAGAGTCCATCTGTTGTTGGTGGTTGTTAACTGGACAACCCTGTAAGCATCAAGCATCTTTGGATAGATGCCTTTTTCCCCATGAAAGCTGATGAGCTTTGCTGCTCCAACTTCTTATGCCTACCTCATTTTGGAGAGTGGCCCTTGGGAACAGGGTGGAAGCAACTGGATTATTTATGTACAATCCCATGTGAGTGAGTGTATCAGAATCTGGCTTGGGGGGGAATGGAGAGGGGGGAGGAGGGCAGAAGGCAACGTGACCAGAGGCTTCCAGCAGGATGTGAAGGATGGAGGTCTCACAAATAATCCTCTCCTAGCAGAAGAAAACACTTTCTTCATGTCTGTGTGTGTGAAGGGATGATTCAAAAGATGTATTGGTAGGACTCAGTGCCTTACCCCATGCTTTGAAAACAGGGAGGCAGTGGTTTGTTTCCAAATATGTTCAGTGTTTTGAAAACCTGGGACATAAAATTGTTGCCTGGTTCTTTGCAGTGAGTGCACAGCTGGGGATTTGGAGTCCAAATTAATTTCTGATGTAACTTTGGACATCGTTGGTGGTTCACTGCTGGTGAGTGTGGCCAGTCTTAGGTTTGTGAGATTGACTCATTTGTGAGCAACCCATTGAGTCACAGGTCAGAGGACAAGTTGCATTGGAATATTGTTGACATTTCTGAAAAATAGGCTTTGATTCTTAACATCTTTTCAAATCAGGTTGCTTGGGTACTTCCAAGGAAAGCACTGCAAATTGACTGTGATTTTAATCCCAATTTTATCTGATTATTTTTTCTTTTATTTTCTGCAAGAATCTGAAATATTTAATTCAGAAGATCAGGTGAATTGAAAATGAAGAATCATATCATGATTCTTGGTTTAGGGAGGGTGAGCAGCTGAATCCCTGTACTGGGACAGATTTCTCCAAGGATGTAAATTGATGGAGCTGGTGAAGTGATTTGGCCCAGGGTAGGGATCCAGCACATCTGCCTGCTCCTGTGCTGCTGATAAACCCCAGGGCCAGGAGTTAGAGCTGATGGGGTGATGCCTAACAGCTACAGCTGTGGTTGCTGCAGGGGATTACCCTGAAGTCTCACAGTAGGCAGGGACTTGTTTGGGTTGAACCCAGACTACCAGAACCGACTGAATGTGGAATTTTGGTCAGTCAAGTTCAAAAAAAAAATCCTAAATGGTCAGCAAAATCATGAAGTTCAAGAAAATCTTTAATTGTGGATTGTGGAAAACCTACAATAAAGCACATTTGTTAGCACCTCGTGTTGTCCTGTTTGCTCTGTAGATTTGGAGGAGATAAAGTCTGAGCCTCTCATAGCTTCAACCCCTCGTTTGGACAGTGGTTTCTCAGTAGAGCAGTGAAGGTTTCCTCCTGGTCTGAGCCAAAACAGAGGAGCAACAAGACTGACAAGGCTCCCAAACCAGTGTCTCAGGGCTGTTGTGCTAGACATGCCTCCCTCACTGTGGCCTCTACTGGGGATGCCCTGTACCACTGTCCTGCTTCCCCCAGGGCAGCTCCTTGCTGGCTGTGCCATGGGTTTGGTCACTGTTGTTTTGCATGGATGGTCCTGGTCATGCTTTAGCAAAGATGGGCTGAATTGGAAAAGGAAGACTGACTGCTCCCCACTGTTCCCTTCCTCCGCACTCTGTCCCATGAACATCACAGCATCGCTGTGCTGGAGCCAGGGAACAGGCTGTACCCTGCATGTCCTGGAGCTGCAGGAAGGAGTCCCGCTGTCCCGCTGCCCTGCTGTGACTGGAGCTGCTGCTGATCACTCAGACAGAGCTGCCTCTGTCCCTGCAGCCTGGAGGATGGGCAGTGAGGGCCTTTAACAGGCTTGAATTATCTCATTTTGAGGTTCAAAAGGTAAAATCCAGTTGGGCAATCCCTTGCAGGTTTACTTAGGAGCTCAGCTCTGCCTTAGTGTGTCCTGGTTGAATCCAGGAAGGTAGTTTTACTTGGGAAGGAAAGCAGAACTGAGACCACAAAGTTTCCAAAACATCCCTCCCGGCCTCCTGGCATGTCTATGGCATGGTCTGTCAACGATCAGAAGGTATTTACCAAAGGTAATCAGGGCAGGTTTGTTATCTCTGTATCAGATATGGGAAACTGAGGCATAAAGGGGACCAACAACTTGCCCAAGGTCACACAACAGGGCCGTGGCAGATGTGGGAGAGGTGTGAGGAGCATCTGAACCTTAAGCCTCCACCTTAATCCATAATGTGGCTTCTGCCAACTTTCTCAGCAGCCTCTGTGTTTCGTGCGGCTCCCCAGAGGATCTGGGGATCTGGTTTCAGGTGTGTGGACGACAATGTTACCTAATTCTGCCTTTTTCATATCCAGGTGTGTGAGAGCAGGACTAGCCTGACATGCTTGATTTTTTTAATTTTCTTTTTAAGATTTAATATTTCTGAAGTTCAAGTGTGAACTGACCTGCATGAACAGTTTCTAATTCCATTCACTGGTGGTGTTACTGGAATCTGCCAAAAGCATCTTTTTATGTTAAGTCAACCCCGTTACTCTTGAAGGGTCTGGGATGCGAGTAGCCACATTCCCAGGAAAGAGCGTTTCAAGTGCTCTGTGAACCCTCTGTAACTTCAACTTTGTTGTTTTAAAGGAGCTCTGCCTGCCCATGCACCATTTCTCTAGGAATGCAGAAATCCAACAAGCATCACAAAAGCCATTCACATTAGCTGCAGCCTTGTGAATTTTAATTAACAGGAAATGCCACTCAACGCATTGAAATTCAGAATATCTTTGCTTTACCCCTTTGATGTTCCCCGTACAATCCTGGACCAACATCCACATGTTTTTCTAAGACACTTGGGGGGGGAATCATCCCGGTTTATTTACAGTAGGGAAGAGGTTTTGTACTATCTTTTATCCCAGGCACGTTGGAGCTACCTCTACAAACTGTTCACACAGAAAAGCTGCGGTAGGGTGGGTGACTCCGGGGCTGTGCTCAGATTGTTTGCACCCAGCAGTGATGCTGGAAGTGCAGGAGACAAAAGGAAAGATTCCTGAAACAGAAAGCCAAGCATGACAGGGGAAATACAGCTATTGCAGATGAGGTAGCCTTCGATCCCTGATCCCTCATCCATCACTGAAAGAATATTGCTGGGATTTTTTTCTGTAGTAGAAATGTAAGAGGACATGACACAGCTCTGTATCACTATGAATTGTTCATGTGATTTTAACAGGAATCACAATTAATCTTTCTCACACCCTCAAGTTCTTGGACTTGTGGAATAATAAGATCAACAAGGGATGATGGTATTGCCATAGAGAAATATCTTTAGCCTTAAGTCATCCTGGTTCTAGTCCTCTGCTCACCTTCTTTACCAAGTCTATTTTTAGAGCTACAAAATTGATGTGCCCCATGATCTACCTGTCTACACATACTCCTTTCCATGGCACCCCCTCCCATCATTGCCACTGCCCTATCACTACAGGTCAAACTTGCATATGTCTTGGCAGGAGACTCTCGTTCAAAGAGCTGTGAGACCCACTCTGTGAGCTCTCTGCACAGCAGAAATGGATGTGAAATCTCTGTCGTGGTGGCTGCAAGCTCAGTCACCATCCCCAACTGTGGCTAAGCCAGGCTCTGCTCCGTGGCTGCAGTACAAATTAAACCCCCTGTTGTCTTCGTACACTTACAGCAAGCTCATGGCTCTCTCCTTTGTCTCCTACTGTGATGCAAACATCATAAAATCATGGAATGGTTTGGGTTGGAAGGGACCTTCAACATCATCTAGTTCCAATCCCCCTGCCATGGGCAGGGACACCTCCCTCTAGACCAGGTTGCTCAGTGCCTCATCCAGCCTGACCTTGAGCACCTCCAGGGAGGGGGCCTTCACAACCTCTCCAAGCAACCTGTACTCTTTACCCTCACAGTTAAAGAACTTCTTTCTTAGATCCAGCTTAAATCTCCCCCCTTTCAGTTTGCATTCATTACTCCTAGTCCTGCCATCCTTTATCCTATTAAAAGTGCTACCTCAGCTTTTCTGTCTAAAATGTCTAAATTAGGGATGTTAGAAAATGTCAGAGGTTGAAATTTATAGAGACTGGAGCTTGTCAAGAAAGTTAAACACCAGGAGATGGATCGTGAGATCCTCAGTGACCCAGAGTGGGAAAAAGCACATTGGAGCATCCCAAGGGGATACATTTAGCACATCCCCAACTGCCCGCTCTCCAGCCTCCCATTTCTCCTTCACCTCCTCAGCTTTCTTTAAAACTCTCCCACCCACAGAATTCTCTACTTTCCGAACTGAGATGAGCGCAGCCCTTGAGGGAACTTGAGCAGGCTGTGGCCACAAGATGTCACAGTTGCTTCGCTGAGATGCAAGGTCCATCCTGCTCCTCAGCCCTCGCCCGTGACTCTTCCCGGAGCAGCACAAACACCCTCTTCTTTGCTGGTTTGTTTTTTTTTTTTCTGGGGCAAAGCTGGCTTGTTCATTGTGTCCTGGGGAAAGTCAGGCATTGAGGTTCTCAGTTTAGAGAACAAAATAGAATATATCCTCGAGTTAGGAAACTCCAGCCTGCAGAGATCAATTTTGGGTTGAGCCAGAGGAAAAACAAATTGAAGTTTGACTTGACATAAAAAGGCTCCGTGCTGCCTGGTGTTCCTGGCCAAGGGCAGCTCCTCACAGTTTTCAGCTTTTCTTTGCCAGAGGATTAGGCAAGCTCTGAAGAAGCTCATCATGATGTTGTGGACTTGGGATTATTTTGTTTTCTGTTGCTGATGTTTTTCTTCTGGCCCAGAAAGCTACCTACTTTGCCTGGATGGAATCCCAGGGGCTGCCAGCTCAGAAATACAGTAAGAAAGAAGATTAGTGTCAGGATAGTGACCAAGGAGAACCTGGTGAGTTTTGCAGGGTCTTTTGGAGTCATCCTTTATAAATTGAATTCAAGACCTAATTCATGGCCTGTGCAAGCAATTGCTATGGATGCTCCAAACAAATGGCACTTTCTTTCCTGCTCGCCCAGCTGGTGCCTCTGCCTGGCTGGAGCCTGTCAGACTTTCTTACTCAACAACCCTGCTTTAGTGCTAGAGGTTCTCTTTTTCCCACACTGGGCAGGGAGAGGTTTTCTTCCTGGAGCATAGACGTTGAGTGGAGCCGCAAGGACAGAAAGAGCCTTGTCTGGTACCTGCAGGTGGGGCTGAGGTTGCAGACAGATGTTCGCTCTGCTCACCTGTGCTCAGCATCGCCTGAACTGCTGCTGCTTTCATGAAATCCTGTGCTGCTCTCCCACTGCTCACCGGGGAGCAAAGACCTGTTGGTCTGGCCCTGGGGGCAGCCAGGACAGGGTTTATAGAAGAGTATCATAGAATGGTTTGGGTTGGAAGGGACCTTAAAGATCATCTAGTTCCAATCCCCCTGCCACAGGCTAGACCNTGTCTTCTATCCAGCCTAGATCTCCCCTCTTCCAATTTGCATCCATTCCTCCTAGTCCTGCCATCCTGTACCCTATTAAAAAATCCTATCCTGGCCTTTCTGTAGCCCCCTTCAGGTACTGATAAGTTACTATGAGGTTCCCCCTGAGCCTCCTCTTCTCCAGGCTGAACAGCCCCAACTCCTTCATCCTGTCCTCATAAGGCAGTTGCTCCAGCCCCCTGATCATCTTCATGGCCTCCTCTAGACCTGCTCCAACAGCTCAATGTTCTTCTTATGTTGAGGGCTCCAGAACTGAACACAGTAACTCCAGTTGGTGTCTCACCAGAGCCAAGTAGAGGAGCAAAATTACTTCCCTTGACCTCCAGCCCTTCACCTTGTCCTGCCCAGGGCGTCATGAGAACATCTCATGGGCCCAGAAGTTTTCAGCCAGTGAGAGGGCTCAACTCAGCACAGAGAGTGGAGTGGGCTCAGCAAAAGCAGGGTATGTGTATCACCTTTTCCAACAAGTGATGGCTCAGTGTGGAAGCACCTGGCAAAGAGTTTGGTGGGGCCAAGGAAGGCTCCTGTAACCCCCCAGCCCATTGCAGGGAGTTGGCAGCTGTGGTACAACCCTTCTCGTGTACCAGCTGATGGAAGGAGGGAGAATTCTCTTCTCTGGAAAGATAACTGAGGAGCTAACACTTCAGGCTGGTCCTTGTCTCCCAGCAAGGGGCTTTGGTGGTGGGAACTCTGAACCCTGCACATCCCAGAGGTCAGGAGAGCAGCTCCCACAGGGACCACACATCCTGGCTTGCATGTCTGGGAACTTCTCAGCACTTTGGGAATCCTGCCTGTGACAGGACTTTCTTTGCTGTCCATAAGGAACTAGGAAAGTTTCAAGACTGAAACCTCATCTTCCTCTGCCAAGCCTGTGAGATGAGCCTTTCAGCAGCCCACCAGTTTATGGTTTCAGCGGGGAGCAGAAGCTTTCCAGAAAAGAGGAATCATTATCAGCAACTGGTTGGATGGATCCTACCATGCCCTTTGTGTCATAACAGATGTCTGAAAAAGGAAAAGCTCCTCTTCTCTAAGAGACATCCCAGCCTTGCTACTTACTGTTGGGCTAGTGGGAGGAGAAGTCAGCTGGGATGAAATAGCTGATTTCCCCACAAGAGATTGTGACACCCCACGTTCCATGTGATGTTTGTTCCGTCCTCATCAGTCCATATGTCATTGACTCATTTTTTTCTGCTGTGTGGCATGAAAATAAACCTTCCCTGCAACAGTAGGATGAGGAGAAGTGTGAAGCCCAAGCAGTGCTGTGCATCCTGTCTCTGCCTTGTGATGGGGTTGTTCCTTGGGCTTCACACACCAGGAATTTGAGGAATTGCTCTTCTGAATTGCCATAAAACACCTTGTTTATTTATTTATTTATATTTTGAGTCCCGGCTTTCAGCTGCCTTTGTTTCCTATCCCACTTCTCCCAGTACCTGCATCCAGGATCTTCTCCCAGAGCAATAAAGGAAGTTTCCAAGCAAGTCTGGGGCTCTTCTCTGCTGCCTGGGTAAGTAATGTCTGCTTTAATCCTTCTACTTTCCTCTGTCTTGATAGCTGTTGAATGGCCTTTTCCTTTGGAAAACATCCTTTTCTAGTCAAAATTCTCCCCAAAGGATAAACAAGGCTACTGTTTGTCAGGGGGAAATGGGAATTACCTGGTTGGGTTTAATCCTGGGGAGAGGTTGCTTCTCCCTACCAGGTTTTCTGGTCTCTGGAGAATCACTCCAGATATGAGGCCTGGGAAATCATATTCCTTCCCAAATGTTTGCTTTCAGTAGATTTTTAAATAGCTTTATGAGACATTTCATCCTGTCTGCAGTGGCCAAATTCTTTTCCTTGGAGATTTCCTCTGACACTGATGTTTCAGTGGGAAATTGTTTTCCCTGATCAGGTCTGTATTTGCTCCTTTTAAGCCTGGAAGTTTTTTTTAAAATCTCCTCTGAATAGGGAGATCAGAAATTCCCACTCAAATGCCTGTTATTCATTGAACACCTTGTAATTACAGAGCTGGCTGAATGATTTCCACAGCAGCCAGGAGCCTCCTTTTTCTCCCTCCAGCTTCCGCTAAACAACCACAAAAGCCACTCTCATACACTGCTAAGGACACCTCTGACCCTTCTGAATAGCTTTATTATGATTTTTACACAGTGTTTTCCTGTGCTTGCATTAGAGGAAAAGCAGTTGCATTGTACTTAGTAATTGATGTTTCAAGAAATGCCTTGAACTTCCTTGTCCCACTTGCATCCTGGGAAGACCTCAGTCTCAGCTATCCAGGTTACTGGAGACAGAGAAATGAGTGAGACCAAATATACTCAGAAAAGAATGTTATAAAGACCCAAGAGTGATTATCTTGAGAAAGCACCCTAGTTAGTGCATTTCTGTACTTCCTCTGCTAACATCCAGGCACTTGCTCTCTGTGCAGGATGAGAGTCCATGCCTACTGTGAAGAATTTCTGCTCCCAAAGGTGCTCAGGACCTTGGAAGACCTATGGTTGGTTTACTCCAAGCCTGTGCCCGTAAATGGAAAGGAGCTATGGACCTTGTTTCTGCAGTGTTCCTGTATCACAATGGTGATAGGAGGCCTCTTTTACAACTGGATGTTTGCTTCCTTGGAGTACCCCTGGCACGTTTCCATTGCCATGGCCACCTCCTTCAGTCTGCTCCTTCTCCTGACCCTTTTCTTGGTACATCCTGCCCGTTGTGTCTTCAGTATGATCATGCCTACACTTGGTACCAAACAAGGTCGGAAGCTTCTCTTGTCCACATGTATGATGATTGTGGTGATTAATGTGATACCCAACATCATGAACAACATCAAGACCATCCTGCAAGTTATTCAATGCATCTGCAAGAATTCCTCTGAGAGCCTTTTGAACTCAACTGCTCTGCTAGAGACAGCTTCCTGGGAGTTCGGTGATGCAGTCCAAGAAGCTGGTCACTTCATTAATATACATAAGCCTATGAATGGACATTTTCAGTTTTCATTGTTTAAGAACAGCTCCTTGATTAAACAGCAAACACACCTGGCTGGTGAGAAAATTGAGAGGGACATTTTGGCTGTTGAAATACTGGTCAGAGACTCAGTAGGAGTAGCCAACAAGCTGGTTGCTGGTTTCTCCATGCTTTATCTGTGTTTTGAGTCCACCTGGTATCTGAAAAATTATCTCACCAACCTCCGTTTTGACAATTTTTACATCACCAAGAAGCTGGAGCGTTTAACTGTGGACAGGAAAGCAGATCACCTGCTGGTGGGCCCATGCAAAAACCTCCTTAGACCAACAGGCATGAAGCTATCCAGGGAAGAAGTGATGCTGTGTCTTGTTCAAGCCATGCTCCTCACCGTGGCCCTGATGCTGGTGCTGGTGGTGGTGGCAATGGACCACTTCGCTTTCACTGTGGCAGACACTGCAGAGAGAAAGGCTTCTCAGTTCTCCATGGTGCCTGTCACTCTCAACATCAAATATAAGGTAAGTGTTGGGATTCCCTCTTCCCTGCTCAGGAACCCTGCTGTGTGTCACATCAGAGGAGGGGATTGCAGTCTTTGTAGACTGATTTACACCACCCTTGTTTCTCTCCCCGGTGGCCAGCTGAACCAGCAACAGGCTTGGGGAGGAGATGGAAGAGGTACAACCTCAATTGCTTTTCCAGTGCATCAAATAGTAGCACCTGACCACTCCATATTAAAGCTTCTTGAAGAAAATGGTGCCTCACACTGCAAAGGCACTACCACATATCCCTGTGTCTCCAGGAACCCTTCCTTAGCCAGGGCATCCCTGAGACACCATGCCCAGCAGCAAACTGAGTGCAAGCACAAAAGAGGGGGAGCACATGAATAAGATGAATGCACATCTTGACAGCAAAGATTTCTCCTATTTTTATTGCACTGGCTGTTCTTTAAGGATATATCGCTGCTCACTGGCTTTGTTTTCACCCTGTGTAGCCCTTTTCACAACCTCCCTGGTTTCTGTCTACCTTAATATGCTTTATTGGAAGTAGTTCTGGTTTGTTTTTTTCAGCCTTTCTCTCCTACCACTCAGCTTCCTCCACCCCAGACCCAGGGCTCCTTTGCTCAGTTACCTGCTCATGATCATAGAATCATAGAATGTTTTGAATTGGAAGGGACCTTAAAGATCATCTAGTTCCAATCCCCCTGACATGGGCAGGGACACCTCCCACTACACCAGGCTGCTCACCTTAATGTACCAAAACAATCTGTAACCCCCTCAATGCTGCTGTGGTACCCAATTGATTTTGTTTTGTTCACACCCTTATTTAACTTTCTACTCTCTTTATTATTCCAGGCTGAAGTGGGGATTATACCAGTTTGGGGATTTGAAAAAAGCTACCGCCACTACCTGACCTTCAGCTCTGCCCAGTGCAGGATCAGCAGCCCCACACCTCCCAACCCCTCTGTGCTGTTGGTTCTGGGCCTGCTCTTCTGCATCCTCTACATCACAATCTTCCTGCAGACCTACGCACGTCGCCTCTGCAGGAAAATTGCAGGGTCATTCTTTGAGAGCTGGGAGGAGAAGAGAGCTCTTTACCTCTATGAGAAGCTGGCCAGGAAGCAAAATAACTGTGTGAGAAACTAAGGGTACCTCTGGAAACTCATGGGAGTTTCTAGAAGTTTTCCTGTGAGCTGTGGCAGTGACTGAGCACAGGCTTGTCTAACAGGATCTTGCATTTTTTCTTCGGGAGTTAGAGAAGTGCTTGGAGCTTGAGGAAGAATATTTGCCACCTAGAAAATAAAAAAGGTGAAAAGTCACATTTGACATTGATTTGAGGAAAAAATTGGATAAATTTACTTCCCTTTTTAAAAAAAAAAAAACTTCAAGGTCTACAGTCAGCTGTTCCAGGAACAGTGGGAGGCTGCCCGTATGAGTTAGAGGCAAGACTAACTGGGAAATATATGCAAGTCAGGCTGGTGGAAGAGCTCATTTGCCTTCCCCACCATATCAATGCTAGAAGAAGGACACACTTCCTTTCTCTTTCAACTTATTTCTCCAGGCAGTAAGAAAGGAAACTCATTCAAGCAGCCCTATTTAATTTTTAGAGTTTTTTTCCTTTAGTTTTCATGCACAGAAGCCTGTGCAGAATGGATAAATATCAGGCTTTGGGAGACTGCTTATTCACTGAAGAAAAGTGTCATTTCAGCCAAGTGGAATAAATTTAAGACCTATATGACAATGATATGAGCACCTCTCAGGTTGAAGGATTTGAGGTTGTTCTGCCTGGAGAAGAGAATACTCTGGGGGGACCTCATAGTATCTACTCAATACCTGATGGGGGCTACAGAAAGGCTGGGGTAGGACTTTTTAATAGGGTCCAGGATAGCAGAACTAGGAGTAATGGATATAAATTGGAAGAGGGGAGATTCAGGCTAGGTATGAAAAAGAAATTCTTTCTTGTGAGAGTGGTGAGACACTGGAACAGGTTGCCCTGAGAGGCTGTGAATGCCCCCTCCCTGGAAGTGTTTAAGGCCAGGCTGAGGCACTGAGCAGCCTCATCTAGTGGGAGGTGTCTCTGCCCATGGCAGGAGGGCTGGAACTAGCTGGTCTTTATGTTCTCGTCCAACACAAAACAATCTATAATTCTATGTTTCTATGATTTTGGGTATGGGAAATCCAAACACAAGGTTTTTATGAAAACACTTTACAAGGGTTCTTCAAAATAAGACATAAATAAAATGGCTGAAGGACTCAAAAATGGGTGAGACTGGCCAATAAAAGTCAGTTTAGGAGTTAGTCTCTTTTGTTATGTAGTAAGTGATAGAACAAGAGGAAACAGCCTTAAATTAAGCCAACTGAGGTTAAGATTAGCTATTAGGAAAAAATATTTCCCTGAAAGGCTTGTGCAGCATTGGAATAGACTGCCCAGGGAAGTGATGAAGTTGCTACCTTTGGAGGATGCTAAAAAGACAGGTAGATGTGGCACTTAGGGACTTGGCTTAGTGGTAATTTGGTAGTGTTGAATTTATGGTTCGACTCAATGATCTTAAAGGTACTTTCCAACCTAAATGATTTTATGATTTTTTGATTCTAATTTAGGCCAAAATCCTGGAGGACTTCCAAAGTGGAAGACAGAAACTTGATTTTGCAGGGAATGGGGAGGTAGCAGGACAGGGAGGGGTGGACTTACCTGAACCAGGAGTCAGTTTTACCTGTTGGGTTTTTTCAAACTGAGAAACTGGGGTATTGTACCATCCATCACTGGGGCAGCATCTGAAATACGTTATCCTTAAAAAGGAGGTAGAGTCAACATCTGTAAGGGCAAGAGCTGTGGGAGGGGAAGCAAAATCAGTGCCAGCTTAAAAACAAAGCTACTTCACAGTATCATTTCTCTGAAGTATCCCTATTATTTTCCTTATTTCTCCCACTAGAGCCTTTATTAAGGTAATTATTTGACATAATGCACCTCAATGAGATTAAATTGCAGAAGTAATTCGGCTGCAGCCGAATGCTCTCTGAACTCTCCCAGCTTCTGAGGTGCTCAAAAAAAAAAGATTTGGATTTTTTTTTTTAAAGCTTCTATCTAACAAAATCACCTCCCCAAGTTTCTTAATTCTCTGCTGTTATGATGATTAATCCAAGCACTTCTATGTCTCTACAGCAACCAGGGTGTTTTGTCATGAGGTTTCTGTAGAAAATACTCTGTGGTGTTGTTTGAGAAGAGCAAATAGATTTCCACATGTCAATTGGGTAGCCCAAATTATCTGGATCCAGGGGTTGAGATAGCTGGGGGTGTCAAAAATGGAAAGGGGACCCTAAGGAGAAGAGGAAGCTGTGATAGTCCCTGCTTTGTCAGGAACAACCTGTGCAGCGCATCAGCCACATCATCCTTTATGCCAAATTGGCCAATGCTCTCCCTGGGCAGGGGGACTAGTGGGACCAGAGCTGCTGGAAATTGCTTTGCTCTCCAGCAAGGAGTTGTTCCTCAGCAAGACAAAGACATAATGAAATAGAGAATGTTGCCCATTGTAGAGACACAAGATGTGCTGGACAGGTAAGCTGTCTTGGTAGAATTTGCTTCATGGTGCAATAGAGAAATACTGAGCAGGCAAAATTAATTTATTCACATATTTTTATTAACAAGCCTCATTATTTGCTAGTGGATTTTCATCTCTCAGAGTCACTCCACACTCCCACGCTCGCTTTTGCTCTTCATGTTTTCACTCTTCACCATACTCCCCTCTCGCAGGCAGGAGGAAGCAGGGAGGAAGGCTTTGTCCTCTGATGTTTCCACTTGGGAGCTGCCAGCACTGTGTCTGGAGCCCCAGGGTCAGATCCTGCCTGTCCAACACCCCCATGAGCATGGCCACCTCCTCCCTGCCACAGTGGCTTCTTTACTGTCTCAAACTGCTTTCTGCAGGACAGAATTTCATCACATCTGGCTTCTAGTTTGAGAAATTCATGAAGCAGGAAGTTCAGGGTCAGACACTTGTGAACATTAGGGCAGAGGCAGATGGGAGGTGAGGAGAATTTAGTAGGGGATATGAAGCTCATTGGTGCCAATGCCAGCCCACATCCTTGCTGATGCCAGTCTTGACCCTGCTATCATGGATTTCCTCCACTCAAAACTTCTTCAGCTGCCACCAGTGGAAATGTTTATGTTGATTTTGGTCAAGCAGCCCATTGTACCCACAGCTGCCCTTCTCTGCTGCTGCTGTTCCAGAGCTGGATGATCCAAGAAAACCTGCTGAGGGCATGGGGATCAGGTGGACTTTCTGGAAGGCTGTGAAAAAGAGAGGAGTTGCAAATACAATGACTCTAGCAGGAGTTTTAGTGGTATATTTTTATGGATTTTTCATAGATAAAATACATGCTAAGTTTCTGCTTATGGCTTTCTGGCAGGTAAGAATGAATGGCCTTAATATACTGAGGAGCAAATGTAAACTGCTCAACTAAGACAGTGCTGTTGGAAATAACTTCAGCCAGCTCTCATCCTCAAAGCCTTAAGAAAGTTGGTGAGGAGGAGAGCTTCTTTGAGACCAGGTTTTCCCTGCCTTCTCAACAAGAACAGCCCACTCCAGGGTCTCAGCTGGGCTGTGAGACAATGCAAGAGTTGGGATAAAGAGGCAAAGTTACCTTTAGAACTAAGATAACGCCTTATCTAAGTGCAAAGCTTGCCAGAAACTGATGTGAAGCAGCAAAGAGATCTCAGCACCATGTTATCCTGAACTGATTGGCTCTTGTGGGCAAGAAGGACAACGGCATCGTGGGGTGTGTTAGAAGGGGTGTAGTTAGTAGGTCAAGAGAGGTTCTCCTCCCCCTTTACTCTGCCCTGGTGAGACCACATCTGGATGATTGTGTCCAGTTCTGGGGCCCTCAGTTGAAGGACAGGGAAATGCTTGAGAGGGTACAGTGCAGAGCCATAAAGATAATGAAGAGAATGGAACATCTCCCTTATGAGGAATGGCTGAGGGAGATGGATCTCTTTAGCTTGTAGAAGAGGAGACTGAGGGGTGACCTCATTAATATTTATAAATACGTGAAAGGTGAGTGTCAGGAGGATGGAGCCAGGCTCTTCTCAGTGACACACAATGATGAGACAAGGGGCAATGGGTGCGACCTGGAACACAGGACGTTCCATGGGAATCTGAGAAAGAACTTTTTCACAGTGAGGGTGACAGAACACTGGAACAGGCTTCCCAGAGAGGTTGTGGAGGCTCCTTCTCTGGAGACATTCAAAACCTGTCTGGGTGTTCTTGCTCTGGCAGGGAGATTGGACTAGATGATCTCTTGAGGTCCCTTCCAATCCCTGATATTCTGTGATTCTGTGATGCCCAGTGTTGTTAAAATCTGGCTGTTTCCTGACTTGGAGCTGAAAGCAGAAATTCACACACTCCTGCAGGGGCTCCTGCAGTGTGTGGCTGTGATGTGTTTCAGGACTATCAGGACCAGCAGCTGATTCCCCCTTAATCCCCTCACTCCTAACATGATAGCTGATTGCCACTGCCAGGAGATGCAGTGTGGATCAGGAGCTGCCATCACAGCTCTTTTGAGCAAATTCTCTTAAAGTCCAACATTCTTTTTCCAAGGAGAAACCAAAATGCATCAAAATAAGTTGGAGGTGTGAGACATCTGTGGAGAAGGGGAGCAACTTGCAATCCATAGGGAGAGTCCTGGCTCTTTTGAATGCAGACTGTATCTGTCTTCCGCTCTGAGCCCAACAACTGACATTTTGCAACAGAAAATTTCCACATCAGTTACAACAGGTCTTCAGCCTACCAGAAAATGTGTAGAAATGAGGAAGAAGCAATGCTAGCTATGCCAGGGGACAGCTAAATGCCAGGACATCCACATAGAAACCAATCCTTTCTCAGACCCCTGATTTGATGCACTCTGAGCACATAGAATCATAGAAAGGATCTCTGATTTCTGAAGGTGGCAGGAGATCTGAGCATCAGCTTCCTCAGAGAAGACCTGACACACATGATTTCAGCCAGGAACTCCCATAGTTCATGGTAATGAGACACTGTGGCTCGTTGAGAAGATGCTGGTGGAATCATGTTTGACGGAGATTTGTCTCCATCCTGTCACAGCCCTTTCCAAGGAGTGGGGCTGTAGCAGCTCTGGCTTTCCTAGAAGAGGAAGACAAGGAAATCAGGGGGAGATACTTTCAGCCTGCAAAAATAAGGTCAGAAATAGAATCACATTTCCACATATTTCTTGTTTATATGCTGTTCCTGTTGAGAATTTTGTAATTCCTCATCATACCTGGAAATAGCTGTAAGAGGCGCTTTCAGATCTGAGAACAGAGAGAAGCCAATTCTGTGAATTTATTTCCCCAGAGATATTAAAAAAAACAACAGCATCACCAGTCGAGGGGTGCTCCCTGGCTTTGATAGTAAGTTTCCTTTGAAGTAGGTTGAGAAACCAAAATGGCCAAGTTCAAAAGCTGAAATCTTTCTCTTGCATTAGCTGGAAATATGCTGTGGCCTTGCAGACAATAAAGTGGGGACTGAGTGAATCACAGGAAGGAGGAGGTCGTAGCCAAGGGCTCGGTTGGACTGGGCTGACTCAGTCTTTCCTTTTATCAGGGGAGAGAAAAAATTGCTCCCTCTGCTCTATGTTTCACCCTTTGTGCTCCCAGGGCATCAGCAATGCCAGATTCACAATCCCAGTTAGGTGGGTAAGGGAAGGGAGGTGGAGCTTTAGTCCCACTGAGCCCATTCCTAAAAAAAGCTGGCTAAAACCAGTGAGGGTTTTGCTCTCTATGAAGAAGCTGGTTCTGTGTATGAGGCTCTGGGCTCTGTGGAAGCGTTGAAATGAATTCATTTCAGAGTAGGGAGGGCTTTTTCTTTGGGCTGGACACCACAATGAGCAGTGTCTGCAGAGAAAGCTGAAAAATTATCAAACCCCACAGTCAGATGAAACTCTTTGAAAGCACTAATTGGGTGGGAGAGACTGCCTAGCAGCCAGAGCTGCTGCAATCTCACCTGCTGTGCTTTGGAGTGAGCTGCACTGGCAGAATCAGAGGGTGGATGGGTAGTGCAGCACTGAGGCATGAAGGCACACCGATCAGAGACTCTTCTTTTAAGAAGCACCTGAGACAGCAGGGCTGGAGAGGTGAGATTCAGCCAGACATTTCACAGTGCTTTCATGCAGAGTAGAATTGGTTGCCCAAAAAGGTCGTGGATGCCTGGAAATGTTTAAGGTCAGGCTGGATGAGCAACCTGGTCTGGTGGGAGGTGTCCCTGCCCAGGGCAGGGAGATTGAAACTAGATGATCTTTAAGGTCCCTTCCAACCCAAACCATTCTATGATTCTATGGTGGAGTTCAGTGGTAGAGAACTCTATGGACACCAGTTCAAGTGGGACCCATGATACTCTCACTGATGCTGACAAAGAACTCAGAGCCTTTTGCTATCCCCTGGTGGATGCGCTGTGCCTCTCCTGAGGCGTGTAGGCATGTAGCAGGGTGCTGCGCCAAGTGCTTGTTGTTATGGTGTTATGAGGTGGTTGACATTTTGATGACACAGAATCTGAAATAACCTGTAATTACAGCCTAATTATTCTGCCAGAGTTTTGTTCTTTCATAGTATTTCATATGGTGCTCTTGTCTCCCCTCAGAGTTATCACTGATATTATCCCCACAGGATGCCACTCCAGCACCTCATCCACTCCAATTACTGCATTTGGGAACTGCCTATTTGTGTCCCTGTCCCAGGCATATCCACATGTTGCTCTCAGGATGGACAATTCAGGTTTGGATGTGATGCAGCCAGTATCCACAAGGCATGTCGGAAGATCTGTCAGTTGTCACTCTCCGCACAGGTTCAAGCCTTACTGTTTCTGGCAAAGGCTCAGCTTTGGTCACCCAAACCACAGCTTCTTCTTACAGCCACCAGTTATTGCACTGAGGGAAAGATGGGAACTTCTGGAAGTTCCCCTTTCTTGTGTTGCCCAAAAGCCTCTACCTAATCTTCTGTCTCTCTGCTCATCCAGGCAGAATTCCTGGTGGACTGGGCACAGTGGAACAAGCTGCAGAGATCACTGGCAGCAGCAATAGTTATGAATTGTGATTTGATGCTCTAGGTGATGGCTCAAACCCTGGAGTGTGCAGGTGATGCTGGGGGGGCTGGTTTGGTGGTAGGGGAATGAGCCCTTTGGAGTCCTTCTCCTGTGGCTTAAACCCTCCAGGTTTAAGAATGAGGGGAACGTGGCACCCTAGGAGCTTCCAAATGCAGTCTTTCCCTCACTGCTATGCTCTGCAGAGCTGCCTAAATCTCCATCAATTTGGTGCAGTTCCTGGGGATTTTTCCAATTCTCCTCAGATCAGTCCAATGCACAACACTACAGTCTGGGGCTGTTCTTTTGCTCCTCAGGCTCAAACCTTGCAGGAGCTACTAGGAGGAAAGTCTGAAGGATGTACCTATTAAAATGTTAAGAGAAAGTTCACAAATAAGCTGTACTCAGAAGCAATGACCATTTGGGATGCTCCTGGATGTACGAGGCAGGAGCTTATGGGGGTGGGGGGACTGAACCTGTAGCACGGACAGGCAACATCCTTCACACACTCATAGGCTCCAAGAAGAGCAGTCTAATTCCTCCTATGTAATGAAAAATTTATCCATCTGACCCAAAGCATGATCTCCTCATGCTCTCCTGCATCAGCAAAAGAAGGGACCTTAAAGACCATCTAGTTTCAACCCCTCTATCATAGGCAGGGACACCTCCCACTAGAGACCAGGTTGCTCAGTGCCTCGTCCAGCCTGGCCTTAAACACCTCCAGGGAGGGGGCATCCACAGCATCTCTGGCCAACCTTTTCCAGTGTCTCACCACTTTCACCTATCAGTATATTAAAAATTCTTACCTTTTTATTCTTCAGCAGGACCAAGCCCCAGCACTGTCATGAGGATAGTGCCTGTGCCATCAGCAGGACAATGTACCCTGACAGCAGTTCCCTGCTCCACAATTTAAGGTTTTTTAGACTGGAGCTTGCAATATATCTCTTAATCAGTTTGCTAATCTCTGCCTACTGTGTGGCTTTTTCCTTGAGGACCCAGGCTCTGAACACAGCAGGGATGCAGGGGAAGTTCCCCTTCCTCTCCCCCCACCAGTTTTTGAAAGTGGCCTCACTTTGCTTTCTTTAAAAGCTCAGATTATACTTATTAGCTGAACAAAAATCACCAAGTTCCTCTATTCCCTGAAGGCATTGAAAAGGTACATCATAGATTTATCAGTATATCTTCAGAATAGATTATATAAACCAAAAAGAAAGCAACTCAAAAGTCAGGTGGCAACTTTGCCAGTCAGGCAGGAAAGAGAGGATCCCAAGCCAACCCACAGAAATGCCTCTGAGTATGGAAATAACAAACCATCCTTGCTCTCATCTGGGTCTGTAGGAGCATCATTTCTCCATAACAGGCTTGTATTTTTGAGCACATAAATGCCCACATTTCTCCTCCTGCCTATAAACATAGTCAATAAGATGAAATATTATTATTCATTCAGCACCTGTATGTGCTGCTTTGCCCCTGACCCCAAGTGCCAGGCAGTAGCAGAGGTTGGTCCTTTACTATGATGCTCCTCAGACTGGGGTGTTTCCCAGCAGTTCCATCACAGCCAGAGCAGCACAGGGAGCTGCTGTTGCTGACAGATTCACAGCTGTTGAAATAACTATGTGTTGACCACAGTAATCAATATACAATAACAGGGTATTTTGTCAGCTTGGAGAAGAACCCAGGCAAATGGGAGTGATAGTGTGGCTGAGAACCAACTTCAGAGCAGGATAAGGTGTTACAGCCCTGCTACTGGCACTGGATAAAGCCACCACGATGTTGCACCCTAATAACCACACTGTGTTCTTGCCAGGGGACCCAAAGGCAAATGAAATCTCATGAAAAGGAGTGAAAAACTGCAAGGATTGTCCTCCTGGCATTAAATGGATGCATAAGGTTTCCCAGAGAAAGGGGAGAATATTATTTGCCAGAGCTTGGGCAGATTGCTCTTTCCTCAGAGAGGTGAGAGAAAAGCTGTTTTGGCCATCCAGACTCATTCAGCATCAGGATCATCCTTCACATTTTGGATATGTGCCTCAGTGTCTGGGATTCATGAGGCAACTTTGCCTCTAATTGAAACCTAATCTAATGAAAGAGTGAGCTTTCCCCTAGTCCTTTCCTACATTCCCAGGGTTAGGGGACCCTCAGTATTCTACCTCTACAAACACAATGGCTCTTTCACCTAAAAATGCGTTTTCTGACTGAGAGGGGAGACATCAGGAGCAAGCACAGAACTGGCAGCAAATTCTGATTACTGCTGGTCATCAGGGAGATACTGCATCTCCCAGCCTGACCCTCAGGGAGATACCAGATATCCCAGCTCCATCACAGAATCATAGAATGGTTTGGGTTGGAAGGGACCTTCAAGATCCTCTAGTTCCTACCCCCTGCCATGAACAGGGACACCTCACCTACCCCCTGCCTGCTCAGTGCCTCATCCAGCCTGCCCTTAAACATCTCCAGGAAGGGCATCCACAACCCCTCTGGGCAACCTGTCCCAGTGTCTCACCACCCTCACTGGGGAGATAGTGAACTTCCAGTTCAGGACTGGGTATGCATTTTCCCAAAGGAATGACACCAATGTTCTTGTTTGGGGAGGGTTCTTGTGGTGGGGAGTGCAGTAAAGACAACACAAAGAGGTCATTACCTCGTGTTTAATGACCCTCAGCGAAAGGGCTCCTCTTTCCTAGTCCAAGAGAAATGGGAAAGGCCGTTGGTCCCTGTGGCATTGCTGTGGTCCCATCCTCCTGAGGAAGAAGAAGGCAGGCACCTCATTCTCAGCTCTCCTTGTCCGGAAGGGACAGTGCAACCTCTGTCTCCAGATTGCCACCCTCATCCCCTCCCTGGTCTTCTTCATCCTCTTCCTCCTCCTGGGCTCAACGGTGTGCTAGGACCCAGCGAGCACAAGCGGGGAATGCGAGCTGGGACGGAAGAAGGGTCCCGGAGCTGGGGTAGCGCTGGGGGGGTCGCGGGCGGTCCTGGGGAGGTCCTGTTTCTTCCAGGGGGGACTCGTCCGCTGGGGGAAATGCTGCAGAGTCCTGGGAGCTAAGGGTCCGGGGCGCTCCAGAATGGTTTCTGTGGCTGGAGGATCCTGGAACATCCCGAGGGTGGGGAGAGGGTCGGAGAGATGGAGGGGTCCTGGTCGCTCCCTGGCCCCCCCGGAGGAGGCTGAAGGGGGGATTTGCAGAGGAGGGGTCGGGGGTGCTGCAAGGAGCCGGGAGGCTGCGAGACTTGGGGTGAATGGTGGAGATAATGGAGAGGGAGGAGCCGAGACGGGAGGGCGGGGAGGGGGCGCAGGGGGGGGCGTTCCCCCCTCTGCCCGGTCCCCGCCGCTGGCTGCGCGGAGCTCCGCCGGGGAAGGCTTCGAGGGGTCGGGGGGGAGAGATGGAGAACGGCTCGGCCATCCCGGGAGCCGTGCTGGGAGGCGTCGGTGGCGGTAACCAGACCCTGGGCAGGATGCCCCGGCAACCCCTAGAGCTGCAGGTGGTCACCATCCTGCTGGTGGTGGTCATCTGCGGAGTGGGCATCACGGGCAACGCTATGGTGGTGCTGGTGGTGCTGCGCACCAAGCACATGGTGACCCCCACCAACTGCTATCTTGTGAGCCTGGCGGTGGCCGACCTCATCGTCCTGCTGGCGGCCGGGCTGCCCAACATCTCCGAAGTGGTGGCTTCTTGGGTGTACGGCTACGCCGGCTGCCTCTGCATCACCTACTTGCAGTACCTGGGCATCAACATCTCCGCCTGGTCCATCACCGCCTTCACGGTGGAGCGGTACATCGCCATTTGCCACGCCATCAAAGCCCAGCTCCTCTGTACCGTGTCCCGCGCCAAGCGCATCATCTCTTCCCTCTGGATCTTCACTTCCCTCTATTGTCTCATGTGGTTCTTCCTGGTGGACACCACCCAGGTCACCTTCTCGGATGGGGCACAGGTCAGCTGTGGCTACCGCATCTCCAGAAGCCTTTACATGCCCATTTACTTCTTGGATTTTGCCGTCTTCTACGTTATCCCGTTGGGGCTGGCCGCTGTCCTCTACGGCCTCATTGCCCGAATCCTCTTCATGAGCCCCCTGCCCGCAACCCCACAGCACTCCTGCCTGGGCTCCACACACCATGGTGGCTCCCTCAAGTTCTCCTGCAGGAGCAACAAGGGGGTTCTCAGCTCCCGTAAGCAGGTAGGGGCTCCCCATTGAGCTTGGGCATGCTGGCAGGCTCAGAGGGACATTCTGGCAAGGGAGGGGGCGTGCCCCAATATTTTGCTTCATTTTGTGGAGGTAGTGGAGAAGGGTGGATTTGCTGCTCAGCATTCTCTCCAAGCCGAGCTGGAGTCTGGCAGATGGGAGTCACCCAGTGCTTTGGCTGAGCTCAGGAGGGAAGTATAGGGATCCAGCATCACTTGGGAGAGGCAGGAGTGCAGGAGTGTTTGCTGGATAATTAATTCCCCCCTCTGCCCCTGAGGAGAGGAGGGCTGAGTCAGATTACCTTGGTGGGACTCGCATCCCAGGCAGGGTTCTGGGAAGATGACCTCAGATTTAGAGGAGTAAAGGGAGGGGACAGCTGGCCTGAATTCTTCCCTTGTGAGGCCAGTCCTGACTACAGCCCCCTGTTCCCTGCAAATGGGGAAGCCTTCTCATTGTCACAGTGACAGAATCATAGAATCACAGAGTCATAGAATAGTTTGGGTTGGAAGGAACCTTAAAGATCATATAGTTCCAATCCCCCTGCCATGGGCAGGGACACCTCCCACTAGATCAGGTTGCTCAGTGATGTGTTTGCCTATTCAACTGCCTGCTCACTCCTCATCCCATCCTCTTTCTCTATTCACATGGCTGATTACTTTCTCTTTCCTCTTCTCCTGAACGTCTGGACATTGGACACTCTTGCCTGCTCACTGTCTGCTTGCAGGAGGCCATCCTATCCTGCTGTACAGGCAGAAACATGGCCTGCTTTACAGGAAAAGGCTGAATCTGGGAATTTGGCCTCAGTCCCTCTAATCACCATCTCTGTTGTGATTTGGAGTGAGCAGGACCTGATCTCCAGAGAGCCTGAAGTGGTCTTCAGCTTGTCATAAGATACCTGGTTTTTTAATTCAGTATCCCACTGCCTGACTCGCACAGGAGTTTCCATTCCCCAGGAGAGACAATTCAGTGGCAGGAGGAGAAGCAAACATCCCAGAGAACATGCATTTCTTCATGAACTTCTAAATGTTTCCACTTAATCTTTTTTTTTTTTTTACTTTTTTTTTTTCTCTCCCTTTTGCTCCAGCACAGAAAGGTTTAAAGCTAGTCTTGATTTCTACAAAGTACTTGCCTCCTCTCACAGGGTCTGGGAATTCTTGGGCAGAGTGTCCAACACTGAGGTTTAAGCCAGACAGTACCAAAAGTTGCAGGTGAATGGACCTCTTGTTCCAGAACCACCTCTGCAGGGGCTGTACTGCTGCATGGCAGTGCTGCACACAGTGTGCTCCAGCCTCATTAGGATGAGTGGCTGAGGATGCTAGTCCTGGTGAGGCTGGATGATGGACGTTCCAGCTCCTAGAAACATCTCGTGCTCTCTTTTCTGTTACACTGAGAGTTTTTTTCATAATCCTCATTATCTCCTGAAATATCTTGGCATGCAAAGGCTTCCCCTGGCTGGCCTGACATTGCAGAGCCAGCATCTTTAGGAAAGAAGGTGGGACAGAGTTTTTCTCAGGGATTCTAGCAATGTCTTGTTGAATACCTCCTGATTTCACACCAGCAGCTCTCCAAAGCAAGCTGCGTTGGGGGTAGTGGTGGTAGAAACTCCAGCTGTGGCTCATGGGGTCATGTGGCTCAGGTTGGTGCTGCATCTAGATTCTGCATGTAGATTCTTACACAGCTTTCACAGGTTGCTTATGGCATGGGATAAAATTGCTTCATTTGAAGTATAGTCATAACAAATTTTATATGCCTGTCCATAGAAACCAGAGGGGATAAAACAAGGAACAAAGTATTCACCTTTAACAGTTTGATTCATTTTTGAGGGGATCTGCTGGACAGTTGGTGCCAGAAATAAGTTACCTGTGCAGCAAAGCCAAGTAAAAGCAGACAGCCATTTTGATGAGAGTTTCAGGCAGCACATGCAGGAGTCGTTCCAGCATAACAAATGCAGGTCCCATCAGAGCATCTGCCTTAGCACTGAAATCCAGACAGAGGTGTTTACTGGTGATGCAAGGGACCAAGAAGCAGAAGCTGCAGTGAGTCATGATTTTGCATATACATATGAGGGAAAAAAACAATAATCCAGAGAGGCAAGAGGCTTCCAGAGATCCCCAGTAGTCATCATAGTTCTGCCAGCAGTTTGTTTCCCTGAGTAGGGGTGGCCAAGGCAACAGGAATGATAGTTTTGGGGAGATGCTAGAGCATGCAGGACCCCAGAGTGATGATGGGGGTAAAGCAGAATGGAAGCATGGGCTGCATGCTGGGGATTGGGCAGATCATTAACAAAGGGATTTTAATGTGAGAAAGAAGGTATCAGTATCCATTCGTGCCAGCAAAGCTGCATGAGCTGTATGTGCTCATGTGAAGGGGAAAGGCAGTATCCAGAAGAACTGTGATCCTTCTCTCCAACACCCAGATCCATGGGACACCCTACCAAATCAGTTTTAGCAAAGGCAAGAGAGAGGAACAGCAGGGACCTCACTGGTCTCCTCCAGGCAAGGCTCACCTCAGGGAAATCAATTGCAAAAAGCCTCCATGCAATGAGCCCTAAAAGAGAGTAGCCTGGACACCAGTGACTTTTGTAATCATTACCAGCAGAAACCTTCCCTCTCCAAATTCCTGATAACCATGGCATCGCTGTCCTCAAAAACAGAGAAGACCTGTGGGAAGAAGAAACACAGAAGAATCTCAACTTGGATCACTGTGCACTCTCTGGCAGTAGCTGATCACAGAATATCATGGATTGGAAGAGACCTCAAGAGATCTTCTAGTCCAGTGCTGGCTGAGAAGCACATAAGCTGGTTTCCTTGCTCATTAATCACCCATGGCCAGGGTGAAAAGGAAAGGGCAGCCTGACAGGTAATGCCACTGACCTCTCATGCTCTCCTGGGAAGTGCTGACAGCCCTTGAAAATGTCACCAAGAATTTCCATGGAGGCCCTGGGTAAAAGGTCTTGTCCCAAGAGTCAGAAGTGAGGACACAGCATCGGAAACTACTCTAATAAGACATGCTGGTGGTGTCCAATCTGGCGAGGTGATGAGGAGGCTGTGAAAGTGATTCCTGTGGGGAAGACTGAAGTGAGAGTGCAGCTTCTTGAAAGTGCAAATGCCGAGTAAATAAACCACTAAAGACACCATTAGAAACCAGGCTCACAAGTTTGATCCAAAAAAGCAGCAGGCATGACTTGTGTGGAGAGGGCTTTGCAGGACCCTGCAGACAAAAGATTGCATCTCAGTGATGTGGCAAAACAGGACTCCAAGCCATCAAAAATTTGAGCTTTTTGAAAGTGATGATGGGTCTGCCAGATTCCCATCACAGAATTACCACTGTCCCATGCTCAAAGTCTCCTAGGAGATATCCTTCTGGACACCCTGATGGTACCTGTTTTTGTCTGGTTTTCTCTGTTTTTCTGGACTCAGAAGAGCCTAGATGGCTGCCAGAGTTTTGCTGTGAGTTTGCTTCAACACAGCCCCAGCACTGCACCGCCAGAGCATGAAGTTTCTGCTGTTCCTTTACTGGTGCCTCTAAGAACACCTAAGTCCAGGGCAGGACAACACAAGGCGTGAATTTTGCTGCATTTACCACCTCTAGAAGAAAGAGCCACTGATAAAAACACCACCCACTTCCGAGCACATATTCCACCTTCCCGAAGAGAGACCACTAGAGGGAGTGGGATTCCTAAGAAAGGATGCTGCAGCAGAGTATGGTGGCTCCTGGATAAGAAGGGGTGACACTGGATGGAGAGAAACGTCTGTGGCCTCCAGGACATGGATACAGCGTTGTGAGAGGTGATGGGCTGGAAAGCTGTGAGGGGATGAAAGATTCTGGTGCTTTTGTGTGGAGCAAGAAGGATGTTCAAAGTGGGTTTGCTCTGGGACCTACAGCAGGCTTGGCCTGAGGAGGTGGCCCTTCAGCTTGAGCATAAGGACCTAAGATGTGACCTGATCTAGGTGTTCCTGCTCCAGCAGGGGTATTAGAATCATAGAATAGTTTGGGTTGGAAGGCACCTTAAAGATCATCGAGTTCCAACCCCCCTGCCATAGGCAGGGACACCTCCCACNTCCCCCTCTAATTTATATCCATTGTTTCTAGTCCTCCCATCCGATATTATGTTAAAAATTCCTTCCCCTGCCTGTCTGTAGGACCCCCTGAGGAACTGGTAAGTTACTATAAGGTCCCCCCGGAGCCTTCTCTTCTGCAGGCTGAACAACCCCAACTCCTTCAGCCTGTCTTCATAGGGCAGTTGCTCCAACCCTTTGACCATCTTCGTGGCCCTCCTCTGGACCCGCTCCAATAGCTCCATGTCCTTCTTGTGTTGAGGGCTCCAGAACTGGACGCAGTACTCCAGGTGGGGTCTCATCAGTGCCGAGTATTGGACTAGATGATCTCTTGAGACCCCTGAGGGATGCTTTGAGGTTATAGCAAGCTCTGCTTTTTTTTTTAGTTCAGCTGGAATTTTGGGTGGCATAATTCAAGTCCAGTTAGGGATAAATGTCCCTAACTCCCCTCAGTGTTGTTTAGGTTAATTTTTCACATGAGCACCAGAAGTTCAGAGCACTTCAAGCATACTATAGTTACTAAGCTCAAGGAAGGCAGAGGGAGACAGGTTTCAGCCAGGCTGGACTGATTTCTTTCGCCATGACAGAGACATGAGAGCAAATTTGAGACTGTTAGGTTTTATCTAGAGGAGACATTCCATATGGCCATAACTTTGCTAAAGTCACACTTCAGAGAACATGGCCAGTATGGACAGTTGGCTTTAAAAGGCAAATTTTACTCTCCCAGCGAGCTCAGGGCAGGGCTGCCTATTCCAGCTTGTGGTCTGGATGCAGTGTCCTCAGGGAGCACCGAAGGCATTAGTGAGATGGAGATAAATCCCCACAGTGCTGTTTTCAGCTGGTTTCCCCTCCCAGGACAAAGAGATCTGTTTGTAAGGCTGTGGGATGTGGAGAAGCAAGTGCTCTGTGGGTGAAAGCCCTCTGTGGTCTCCCTGCAGGGAGATGTCGGGGATTGCTTGGGCTCCTCGAACTGTGTGAGCTCTCACTCTCAATGCCAGCATTTCCATAATCATCAGCCAAAAAGAAGGGGCAGTTATGGCTAAAAAGCAGAGAAAACACTCATTCCTTTCCCAACAATATTTCTTCTGGTCTCATAAAGAACTTACTTTTCGGCCTTATTAGGATACAGTCCCCTCACCCTGGTGTTGTCACAGATGCAGAATTCAAATCACTGTTCACAGTCATCATGGGCTCCTGAGCAGTGCAAGAGGACAGAGAACTGTAACAAAAAACCAAAGATGCTTCCATCTCAGGAGAGGGCATGTGAGCAGTATTAAACTGATGGCTTTAAAGGAGACATTTTGACCATGCAGAAACCTGCCAGCAGAAGGGACGCCTGCCAGAGATCAAGCCTAAGTCTGTAAAACCTCAGGGATTTATTGTCCCAGCAGCTACAACCAATTTGGTACGATGAGATTGTGACCATGGCCAATGGTGTGCCAAGCAGCTGCTCTCCACTCCAGGCCCACCCACTCAGGAGTGTTTCCATAAACCAGATTATCACCCGAGCAGTTGCACAAAAAGCTTTTGTGATGGCTCTCACTACCCTGCAGCCAGTCAGCCCTTGTAAAAGGCACTGAAACCTCTGAAGCTACCTTCCACTGATACATCTTGTGCAATTTCTCTTGTCTTTCCCAAAATGCAGCATCACTCATCTTAGCAGCAGCAGCAGCAGCACCAGCACTCACTGTATCACTGCAAGATGTCATTTCAGGAAGTGTTCTCACATTGCCATTAAACCACACACAGCAAAACGCTTCTGTTTTTTGGCCTCACCTTGAATACAATTATAGAATGGTTTGGG
>VZTY01012145.1:326872-351248 GCA_013400935.1 Turnix velox | reverse complement strand
ATTGCCCCTCGGCGCCTTAGCAGATCGTTTCAATCTCCCGCCTCCAGAGCTGGCTCCGCCCCCGCTTGCTCAGCCGACTGCACCTCCGCCGCTGCCGGGAGCTGTTGCTCTCTCTTTTCGGCTCCTAGAAAGCTCTAGAAAGGAGTTTTTTCCTGTTTTCTGCCGAGAGTGGCTCAGACAGTGAATGCTTTCCCTCACCAGAGCTCGTCTGCTCGGCGATTGGATTCTGTTTTCCTTGAGATCTAGTTCTCAGTTGTCCTGTACATTATAGCCTTAAAGTCAGAAATTTAAGGATAAGTTTTGTAAAGCTGCCATAACACTGAATGTAAATATATTAATTATGACTTATAAAAGAGAATACTAACATAAAACATAAATCATCCATTACATGCATTATTTAGCATATGGTATATAATGAGAATGACTTTGGGTATGACTGAGACTTTCAGACTTTCAGACTTCAGAATTGTTTCTGAACATTGGCTATACTGAAATGAACTCTCATGATGGAGAGAGAGACCTAAGAGTTTCTTCATACAAGCCTGTATTAAGTGACTCTTCTGCCATGTACAACTCTGATTCTTCTCTTTTTTTGTCCATATTCTCAATTATTATATTTTTTTGTATATTATTTATATTTATATTTTTTTAAATCTTTTCCCTTTCCACTGTTCTATTTAAATGTTTTTGTTTGTTTGCTTGTTTTTGGTGGTTGCTGTGGGTTTGTTTGTTTGTTTGTTTTTTAATTTTGTTTGCTCTTTTAACTTTTCATTGTACTTTTTATCTCCATTTTCTTCTTGCTTCTTTGCGTTCTCCTCCTGCCTATCTCCTTCATCCACCTTGGCTTCTTTTAAATGTAGCTTTCTTGTCCAGCTTGCCATGACCTCAAAATGCAAAAGTGTCGTCAGTCAAATCCTTCACAGTTCTTGCAATAAGACATTTTGTTTGAGGATGTGATGGAGAGCAGTGTGGCTGTGCAGACAGGAGAGGCTCTTCAAAACAGATAAATACAGTGCTTATGCGCACATAGCCAATCATATATGATTGATTCTCTTGAAGAATTTCTGAACACACATAAGAAGTTGTAGAACATTTCTGTTTAGTCTTCTGCTAAAACTATTTCATCATGAAGTTTAAAGTTCATTTCTCTTATTTATTACTTTGCTTTACTTGCGATACATATTGTTCCTAAGTAAATTGATTTTTCTCATTTAGTAGCTTTGATTCTATCTTCACTTAAAAAAAAAATTTGAGGTAATATAGTAAGTGAAGACCAATTAAGGTTAAGAAAGTACCAAAGAAATGTATTTTTCTTACTGTCTGGAATGTTACTTTCAACAAGAAGTATTGGGAAACTGGGTGGAAACATTGCTGTAATACAGCTTTGGGACTTTTAGCCAGTTGCATAACATTTTTGTATCTAAAAAGAGAGTCCTGAATGATAAAATAGCAAAATAAATGTAAACTTAAATGTAACAAATCCTCATATCCAACTTTGTTCAAACAGGATGCATGCAAAGAACCATGTCTTTTTTTCTATTAGAAATCTCTGTCATATTTACCTCCTTCAAAAGTAACTGATGACTAATTCCACCAGATATGCTCATATCTGCCTAATTTATCTACTTTCTTCTCTTCAATTACTTGCAAAATCTAGGTTGAAAGTGCTGTCATAATCCATTTATCAAGATCCATTTAGTCAAGTGATATATTTGGACTTCAAATGAATGTACTGAATGTGATTGCATGATCTTGCCCTATAGCAGTGTTCTGCAAAATGATGGAAATTTTTCCTTATGAGTAGAAAGCACTGTTACTTTGGGATTTTGGTAATGGCAACAACTGTTGATAACAGGTATAATTTCTACAAGTATTCATGTATTAGGGTGAAAATAAGAAAATACTCTCGGTTAATCAATATTCTTCTATGAACAGTTTTTGCATGAAAAATAATGAGAGTATTCATTTTCACTTACTGCAGTGGGCTACAAATCTAACTAGGGACTACGATCTATGAAAAACATCTATGAAAAAAATGGAAGTAGGTGGGTTTGTACTTTTTTGGTGATTATCCAAATATGCAGTAACTGGTAGATCAAACTCAGTTTGGATTTTTTGTGAGATTTTTTCTTTTCCTTTTTTTTTTTTTTTCCCAACCAAGATGTGATATTCTCAATAACTTTGTGTTACTTGAGCAGACTTTAGAGATTTAGCACTGTGCCTATATGTTGGTTTTGGCATTCTTGTAAATTTCCCTTCTGGTCAGAAGATCATTAATACTTAATAGTGCAAAATATTGATAGAATAACAAGAAAAGCAAAAACTTGGTGGCTCATGAAAGCTGGATACTCAGTTCTAGAGGTAGTCTCTGGCAAGTTCTGACTTCTGTAGTGCTACTCATAAGAAGGATGTTGATGAAAGAGTATTTTCGTATAGTAATATCAGTGTATCAGCTTTCATGTACAAAAAAAGTCAGTTGATACCTAGTGCTAGTCAAATTAAATTCAGACTAAACCTATGTACATCAACACATAAACACGCTTGTATATAAGACCTTGTTGAAGTTAACTAGCACCAAGTAATTGCACAAGAATGTGATTCTAACCAAAAGTTTTTCTAGATCTCATGTAATAAAAATGAAACTTTGAACAGCAAACTAGTCTCTTATACTACTTCTGATTTCAAACCAATAAATGTCAAGATGTTTAAAAATGAACTCCTAATAATAAAACAACTTCTAGATTTATCTCAATCCCTTCTATCTGCTCATACTTGTGAGTCAGAGTGATTGATACTCAAGTTATTTCCTGAAATGTAAATGATTCAGGTAATCCCATTAGGATAGATATGAAACTGTAAATTTCTTATGAAGTGAAAATTACAGTGTAGCCTGATGTCTGAGAACCATTTCACAGCCTCACCAAGAAAAAAATAGATTAGAAAGAATATATAGATTGTGATCTACGTGTCTGTACTTGCTCAGGAGATACCAGTCATAGTTGAGTGAAAGCCAGTGCTTCACATTGCTATAGGATCTAGATTAACTGCTAGTCCGAATTGCTCCCAGCTTTTCAGTCATTTGGAGAGTTTTCTTCTGTGCCTCACATTAGATATGATGAGAACGCATTCAGTCCAGCTCTCGTCTGGAACACTATTGATCAGCACAGTGGTTTCCCATTTTTCATCTAATTTCTTCCCAGTTACAATACTCCTGAGCCCCTTATAGTTATTATTTACCATCGGGGATTGTGCTTCACAGAATTACAACCGGAAGAAACTGTTTCAGTTCTTGCTTTTATGCTTTCCTTTCATGTGTTTTTTTTTTTTTTCCAGTGGGAGCCACAATTATGTTCTCTTTATAAAGGTTATCTTAAGAGGTGATTGCAGATGTCTATTGGGTGTTCTGCAATCCAGAACCAGATTCTGTAATGATGCAACTGCCCTTTGGATAGTTTTGCCCATTAAAAGGCAAAGAGGCAAGAGGAACTTGATATCGTATTGATTATTGGATGCTGCCTACCATTTGCTTGCAAATAGAGGAAGATATCCAAGAAGAACAACTTTGTTTTTGGTTTAACAAATCATGGCATGGCTTGATGGCATTTTAAGTTGCTTCATGCTAGCAACAGCTCCTTGCCCTTCATAATTTTCCTTTGCACTTTGACAGAAAAGAGGATATGTGAATAAAAGAGACATGAAGAGTAGTTGAGACAAGCCACACAATAATGCTTTTCGTAAGAAATGAAAATAGCACTTTGCATCAGAGACATGCTCATGTAGGAAGATAATTACAATTTTCATTTTTATTTCAGGGAAGCTTTCAGGGTTTTTTTTTTTTGAAGGGCAGGTAATACAACACAAAATTGGAAACTGCATTCTGGAGAATGTTGAATTTAGTGTAGAGAATTAGCCAGTTGGTTACTATAAGCTTTCTTTTACTCCCTGAACAGATTGTGATTTTCAATTTGTTAGCAGGTTCATAATGTGGTGGGAGAGATTGTTTAGACTTAGGATTGTTTATATCCTTTGCTTAATTGCCTTCCAGTTTTAGGGAAATCTGTAATGAGACCTGATACCACACTCAGAATGCGCCCTCAGACAGAAGCATCTCTGAGTTTACTGCAGGTTTGCAGTTCATTCTCACTGCATTAATTTGGTTTTGTTGCTATGGTCTTGCTCTTCCTTAAAATGTAAAGCTTATGAAGATAAACTCTTCCTCAGTGCTAGTCAGCTGAACTTTTGGTATACAGTACTTAAAACAGAATGAGATTTAGCCATATAGCTGAATTTATTTATCTTAGCTATTTATTTATGTACTAAGACATGATGCAAGCTTTTCTACTCGTTTGATGTCTGCTGTTCCAATAAAGTCAGATCAGAGCTCCTTCATGAGGCTTTTTTGAACCTGCTTTTAAGCACTTAAGTGTGGCTCGAGTCAAATCTACCATTGTTCTGTGCAAATACACTTAAAATTCTCTCAAACCAGTATGTTAAGCCCAGCATTTAAATGAGTTGTTTCCTGTATTCACAACTCCTAGTACGTGCAATTTGCAGAACATCATTTATCATATGGTTAATAATCATCATATAATCTCTGTTTTGAAATCTATGATCCATGTATTATTAGAATTTTTCTTTATTCTTGTCTTATCTAGATTTTCTTTCCCTTTCTGGTGTTCATTCATCTAATATACATATGTAAAACTGTCATTTTTTTTCTTTCTTCTAAGAAAGCCAAATAAAGTTCACACTTCATTGTCTTCCTGCCTTTTATCAGCAGTAAGTCAGTTCTGTCTTGGAGACTTGAACTGAAGTAAACTTCAACAGGAGTTTGGCCCTCCTACAGAGCACAAAGTCAAGTCTAGTTGAGTCCATAAGCCTGGAGTAGCAGAGCACCATCAATAAATTAATGATTACTGTAAGAGTTGTTCAAAGTAAATTTTATGCTGCAATTCCTCTGTGTCTAATACGTTTTAAGATGCATGGATTAAAAAAAAGAAAAAGGAAACAAGAAGTAAAGTTGAAATTGAAGACAGTATTTTAGAGTCAATATCTTTCTCCTGCTACGAAGAAAAAATTATAAAAACCTAAGCATTTAGAAAAGTTTAATAGTTGGCAGAGATTCCTTATTATTGGAGTGTTCATTTTGTTCATCAAAACTAATGGTCAACAGCCTGGTGGTTGCAATGTGGAAACCTTCTAGCTTCCTGCTCCATAGTTCTGTGAAGTGAAGCAAGTAAATGAAAATAATCTCCCTGCTGACTTTATTGACCAGGTTTGCTGTTACTATATGTGATACTTGGTTGTCATTACCAACAGCTTTTCTTAAAAATATATATAAATATATCTTCCAAAAACTATGTGTCTTAAAAAATCTTTGATAATAATGTCAGATTGATTTTTTTTCTTTGGTGATGTTTTCTGATCTAATTACTGATATGGTTAATAAGGCACATTTTGATATCGTGCTGAGTTGGTGCCTAATTAGAAGGGTTTGAATTCTATATTGGATACTCATGATCAAAATCAGTTCTAGATGTTAAAAATTTATATTTTTTAACCCAAAAAAGTAGCGAACGTGCTCTGCTGAGTTACATACTTTAGTATTTTTCTTCATAGAATATAAACTTCGTTAAATAGATTGTCTTAGCAGCAAAACCAACAGGTCAGTTTTCACATACTGATATATCACATTTATTGCAGAAGAACAGTCTTTAGCACAAATGGGCAGTGCATACAGCACTCATTTTTATATATATGTATATATAATCTATGTATCATTAAGTACCAGGGGGAAAATATGTAACATCCATGATCATTCCTCTGCATTATCTTGCTTTTTTTTGTTTAAAGTAAGGATTGTTGTTTTCTGATTTAGCTTCTTCTGAGGATATTAAACTTCTAGCAAGTGCTGCAATAACTCAGAATTAATAAATTACACGCATTAATAAAAAGGAGTGACATTTTAATAAAAGTATTGCAGATTTTATGAACTATTTAGAAAGGAATACAAAGATCTATCATTTTATCTTTTACCTAGAGTCAGTACGCTATAGAATACAAAAAATATCTTTATTCCTTATTTGAATGTTTAGTGTTATGTTCATTGCAACCATAAAAGGGTTCATTTTAATGGTTGGTCACTGCATCTGGATGTTAAAATAAATTGTTAGAATAGTGGGAATGGCAAAGATTGTTGACTAATAGAGAGACATGTACTGTATTTCTTATTGCTCTACCTAGCTGCAGAACATTTTTCAGAGTATTTCCATTGTCCATAACTCACTCTATAATTTGAATATGCAAGATGCAAAATAATTCCAAAAGATTTTTGCCAGAAATTATCAAATGTGGTTGAAGAGAGATATCTCTTCCAATATTCTTACCCAGATCTTGCACACTCCAGCTCGAGATTTTCGGGCCCTTCTGATATTCTAAACAGTGAATGCTTCCAGTCTCATCTGTAGCAGCAGCAGTGAGGAGTAGGAAAATGCTGATTGCATTATTGCCAATACTCAAGTTGCATTTATTTAAAAGTGCCAAACACTTGAGAAAAGTAAGGGCCATTCTTGTTTATGGTTTTAGCTGGACCTTGCTGGTAATTTTAGCTTCTTAATTAATTTCTATCACTTTTCTGTTGTCTTAATCAGACAGTAGTTATGAGAGCTGGTTACTAGCTACAGTCACCTTACATTGTTCTGTGCTAGTAAAACTAGGGTAGTTTTTGTTGATTTAGAGTACTGTTCTTTTAGGAATCAACATTTAGACATTTACAGATTAAAAAATTAATGAAATATAGTTTATAGATATTGACGTATTTTATTCTGTGTCTAACTGCTTCTGCTGCAATTGATAACTGTCTGTATAGACTGTGAATTTTCATATCTCTTCATTGCATCCTTGGTTGACCTGCAGTAAAGATCACTCTGTGTATCTGTTTCTGATAGATTATTAGTGATTAAATCAGTCTGTTTAAATAGATTGTATGCTATTTGATGGTCTTTGTGTAAATTGGTGTGTATGAAGTATAAGAGACCTGTTCTTATAAAGCATCTTTTAGACTGCAACTTAGCTATGCTACAGAAAACACTTCTCAAACTGTGGTTTGTGTTGGATGTAATTGTCTGTAGGTCAGATGCTGAAGCAGATCCATTTAGTCTATGAGTTCAGAACAGTTAGTCAACTGATGTTCAATCAACTGATGATTAATTGATATGTGATTATGTTAATGTTCTTACACCTCAAGGTTACTTGTGAGTAGACAGTTGTATTCCAGTGGAGTTATTTTGATTTCCATGTGGAAATGTCCATGCACATTTTCTTTTTTACTGTATGACAGGATTTCCATAGTAACAATTAAAACAGCAAAGTAAGAAATTAAAATTCAAAGAATATTTCTGAGTCAGCATACTCTTCTCTTCTTGGGACTCTTCACTGATTGGCTACTACAGACTTTATGTTCAGTGTTGCTGTCTGTGTTTTTTTCCTGTGAAGACTATGTATTGCATAGTAAATAAGCATTTGTATTCTTTCCTAAATCTGATGTGATCATAAATCAACTCTGCTTTACTGCATGCTTTTGTTTCTTTGCTTATATTCATAGCTTCTATAATCTCAATGAAGAAATTTCTCTTGTCAAATAAACGGGATATCCTTACATTAGGCACTTTTTATAGTTAGCCATTCCCATGTTTTCCTGTACTTAATGGATATGCATAGTACATTTTTCTGAGTCTTCAAGTCCTTGCCACTGATAAGCAGAGAGTAAACTTATCTTGCACAATGTAACTTTTTTACACCCTCTTTCTTTTCCTCCCCAAAATGTCCTCAGCATTCTTTGATTCCTGTACTTTGTGCATAATTTGTCACTATATAGATAGAAAATGGGGGGAAAAGCATGCTTAATATTTAGCAACTTCAATTTATCCCAGTGCTCACAATATTTATATCTGTGACTTTTCTGGATGGTAGATGGGTTTATATATAATCATTTTTATAGAGAATCTCCATGTTTTGAACTTTTAAAAATCCATTTAATATTTTAAAGTTCAATTTCTAAGTCAACTCACTATTTGTAAAGCAGTTCAATTTTGAAATAGGTTCAACATTCAAACCTCTGCACATTGGTTCCACTTCAGTGGGCCACAGAGACGTAATCCTCACAAAAATGCTATTTGATCCCAGGAAGAAAAAAAGATAATGGATTGACCCTCTACATGAAACCATAAAACAGAGTTCTGGGTTGCTGCCATTCAAATGAATAGAAACCGGCAGCAATTCTAACACCTTTGCAGTTTCAATTTTATTGCCTCTGCAGGCATCGTGCTGGAATGGTAAACATTTTAATGGTCAGACACTGTCCACTTATACCATTACTATTTTCTTATTATCTCCTATTTTTTGTGTGAAACAGAAAAGAAAAGGTGACAGATTACTGTGAATGAAATGAATGGAGATGCCATTTGTATTCATTTCATTTGAAGCAAATCCCCTTCTTTCCCATTTCTTTTTTGTCCTTCAGAGAAATCTCTTACAGAAATCTCTTCTGAATATCCATGAGCCAGGGACTACCCCCAACATCAGTCTATTATCAGTGTAATAGAGCTAAACCTCTTTGTATAAAGAGCCCATAATTTCTTTTTAAAACTAATTGATTCAGGCTAATAAGGATGAGTTGCTAAAGAACTCAGTGCAAAAAGCTCATGTAAAAGCCAGTCAGCTCATAAGTTTGTACCTTTCTTATTTTAAATAAGGTTGACTGAGATACTTTCCTGAATTGTCCTTATTAAAAGATGAACACTCATATTTCCATTTCTTTGGCTAAGAGACAAATTGTGGGTGTGAAATCATCCTTAAGCTTGTGGTATGCATTCTGTACTTTTATCAATGCTGAATTGCTTTGGAAACATTCACTTTTCTTGGTTTTCTCTCTCATGATAGGACTTCCCTCTTTTTGCTCCCATTTTCCTCTGATATTTGAGTTACTATAGAGATTCTTTAATTGCAGGGTCATTAGTTAGGATAAAAAGAATGTTTGAGGCAAATTGAAGTAAGTAAATTTAGAATTTGTTGTCCAACAATGCATCCTTAGCCTCAATGCAAATTCCCCTAGCCATGTCTGAAACCCAGGCCTTCAAGTGAAGGATGAGTAAGAAAAGACAGCTATAGTCAATTAAAGTGAAGAATTACTTTCTGCGTTTTAAGTAGAGATAGCATTTCTGGGCTCAGGTGATTACTAGGGGGGATAAAAAAGTTTTTCCACTCAATCCTGTTCATTGCCTCAGCTAGGTGCCAACTGAAATTATTTGTTGCTAAATTATTTTTTGTGTGTAAGTGTGGATTAGTCTGTAGTCATAGTGCTGGCTTAGGTGCTTCAAAAACAGAAATGCTGCTAATAGCAACTGAGGAAGGAATCTGATATGCTTGCTTCCTGTGGTCTTGTGGAGATGGTGAGATTTAACAGCAAGTTCTTCTATAACTCACACATATAAGCAAGTGAAAAAATGATCAGAAAAAGTTCTGTAGAATCACAAAATTAAGTTCCAATAAAAAAAAGTACCAAAAGAGATCTCAATTACTACAGACCATAGTTCATATGTTTTTGTGTTAATATGTTTTGACAAATACACTTTTTCTGACAAAAACGTTTTTAAAAAATCAGGCAGCTTTATGAGACAGCTTTCTCTGTTCCTAAGTCTATGATCTTGGAAGGGCTAACAGCCACTGTGGGCTGGAGATGATGAACATCCTTCAATGGTATTGCATAGACCAACAGTCCTACAGAGTAAGGGTTTAGTCAAGAGAAGAGTTAAAAAGGGCATCTATGTGGTTTTGTATTCACAATTATCTTTTATTTATTAAAAAAAGACAGCAAAGTATTTAAATTATGAATATATTAATTAGCAACAGGTGCATAAGAAATACTCTCTTCCTTGCTTATGCGTCCTATTATTCATTATGTTGACTATGTGTTAGACATCCTGTGGCTCTCCCAGTATTCCCAGTCCAAGCCCCAGTGTGCCGTGGACTTGCACTTATACAGAAAGTGTATTTTGGGCAGGCACCTGGTCCCAAGGGTTGGAAGAGGCTATAAGGATACTTACTCCAGTATGGACTTTGATAATATGTGCATTACAAACCAAAATACTCTTACCATATGCCTTTATATATTGAGGCACATATTGGAGTCAGGCATCTGTAATTGCTTATAGAGCTCATCTTTTGCACTCAAAACTCAGAATATAATGTTTTATGATATCCTAGAGACAAAAATTTCCCACTCAACATAATTTCTGAACGTGTGACAGAAATGAAGGCACAGATCCTAGTAAGTGTTCTTTATAAATCAAATGCCAACTCGGCAATAAGCACTCTACATTTCCTTCTGTTGTCTATGTAGGTTAAGCTTTCTGGGCAACTATAAAAATGATCATGCAGCATCCCAAGAAGAAGCATTTATTGTCTCACAAGCATGGATAAGTCCCAAAGCAAATTTGATACAATTGGAAAACTAAGCATAGTTTCAAGCCAGTTTTCAATTCCATGTGAATATCCTCCAAGGGTGTTAGGATTCTGATATGAAATTGGATTAAAATATTGTGGCTGGTTCATGGAGTTTTAAGTACAACACAGATACAACCACTCCCAGCTTTGCCAAAGTATCCAGATCTGGTTTAAAATGAGTAGTTTGATCTTTATTCATAAACTGACCTTTTTTTCTTAACTAAAAGAGCCTTTTTCCCTTATGGTCATAATATTAGAAGGTTATGGTATAAAAAATCCCCCCCCTAAAATGTACTATGAGCCTATATTTGCTTGCTGCTTTCAGATTACATGAACATTCTCTTGCAATTTCATGCAATTAGAGCCATAGCCCCGATCAATCAACTTGCTGTAGGGGAATCATTTTTATGTCAGTGTTCACTCACTTGAATTCTCAAGTGGATTCTTCAGTAACTTAAGACTGCGTGTTAATTGTATTAAATATCCACAAAGTAACATCTATAGGGTTTCTCCTCTTTGGCATTTACTGGAGGAACATTGAAAAGAGCATGCTGGTGGGTGTGTTCAGGAAAAAGCATGAATAAATGAAAAAATTATTCCTTCAGAGACGTTCGTGTGTATGTATGTGCAGAGGCTGAAAACTGGTTTTCTCCTTCTCTAGTTATTGCAGAGGATTTGCTATCTCCACATAACATATTCAGGTTTAGATGAAATACAAAGTCTCAGTAAATCTCCACCCAATTTCTCTGATGTTTATGGAGCTGTTTTTATGCTACTTTTCCCATTACTTCATGAGAAGTCTACCACATGGGTAGACATCAGAAGGAGCACAGGGACATTTTCCTATGGATATAGAGGTAATTGCTTAGACATTGTTGCAATCCATAAAGTTAAAGCGGCAACCAATTAAAAGTTGCTTCAGTAAGAGCAATTATAAAGAAAGAATCAGCAGGTATTGTTTTTAAACCCTCTAATTTCTTATTCAGAAGATCTGAGCTTCTCCATTAAGAAGTTTCTTGTTCTTGTGCATTAATTTGGGATTTGAATTATCAGCAAAAATGTAAGAGAAGTTGCTTTTCTCATATACATGTACCATATACACACACAACCTTCTCTAGGAAGTAAGGACTGCAGGGGCTGTCTACAATTACTTCTCTGTTTGTTGTATAATATAGAAAATTCTATTAATCTAAAATGTAAGCACCTTTATGAACTGCCTTCCTGGAAAAAATCACTTTCTGTGTTTCAGTAATAGACAGAAAATAAATTTATAAAGTAAAAGAAGATACAATCATAATTTAAGAGGAGATCCCAACAAAAGTACCAAATAGAGCATTCTGTTTTCTATAGTGAGGTCCATTTTCCTTACTGCCCTGTACACGCTTATAGTTGCTTTGTGTGTACATGACAATAGGGGCTACAATTGAAGCAGACAGTAAGAGGAACACAACCAATAACACTGTGCCACTTTACCAATACTTTAATAAAGTTGAAAGATCCATTTGATTTCTAGCTTTTCTCTGAGAAGTGTTACCCAACAAGATATAGAATGATGAATGCTAATCTCTTAAAAGCACTAAAGTATAAAACATTACAAAAGGTTTTTTTCAATACAACTGTGTGATAAAGCAGGCTTCTGTTGATGAATCACAGCACTGTGACTGTCCTAACACTTATCTAGAACAGTGAAAAATAAAGTCATTAGTAAAATAAAATGTAAATATTGCTGAATGCTTGTACATTTTTCTTCCTGTGTTTCAGGTTAGATTTCCAGCTTCTTTTTTGATATTTGCGTGCACCAAGATGAAAATAAGATGCATGAACTTAGTTTCTCCTTGCAGTAAAAATTAGTTAGTAAACCAAGTCAGCTAAAATGCCGCCTCCTTTTAAAACAAGGCTACCTTACGGGATTAAAAGAGTAGGATGAGTATCATGTATGGAGTAGGCGTTGTCTGTACAATCCATAAGCCACTTGCTGTCTTTAGAAAACAAGGATGGTGCAAGGAAACAAAAAGGGAGAAATCATACTGCCCCATTGCTAGCCTCAGACTAAAATGATAAGATCTCACAAATGTTTAATTGTGGCTGTTAAGATGTGGTACATTAGTTCTACATATTATGTCCAGGTCACAGACCTACATCCAGTTCCTACTTATGCTCTTAATTTGTCCCTCTCACTGGTTATTTCAGAATTGCTCTAGGGATGCAGAGTTGGTTCTGGGTTTATAGGCAGTAAACTATTTCTCCTGGTAGAAGAGGATGGGGAAAGAGCTGTAGATTGTTTCTATGGAGTTTTCCTCTTCTTCACTTACCTGAAGCAGGTTCACACCTCAGATGAGTGATATTGCTGTTATATCACTTCCTTGTGAAGTATCAGATTTTAAGATGAGGTTTTGATGTTTATCTGCAAGTTATCCTCTGGTAGTCTGGATTATAAAAAAGTGATCTATCAGAAGTTAAAAACGATGATCCTGAAATTCATTGCCAGACTGCCACTTACCTTTGAGGTGGTATACCACCTGTGTAGGTCTGAGAAGGTACAGTGATTTTTTCTTAGGAACTTGGGTCTGTTCAGTATTTCAGAAGGTGTATTTCTTCGACTAAGTAGTAATGTATGTATTAAAAAAAAAATAAAAAAGCCCAAAGCAGACTACAAAAACTCATTTTACTCTCCATGTATGTTTGTTCTGAAACATAAGAAACAATAGTATAGATTAAAACCACATTATTGTATGCTGCAGGGAGAGATGCTGTGGCCTCCTCCCTGACCAATGGCCTGGAACGTCATCCTTCAGTCAGTGAGGCCAGTCTAGAATCTGTAGAATTCTGAATTAAGGTATAACAAATTAAAAATGGTTTGTGAGACTAGCTTTCATGCTAATATGGGTAAATGAAGAAATACTTATGTTTAATTTTTCTATAGATGGAGACTCTGAATTTGACATTAATACTATTTGACTACAGCGAAACAAGAAGACTCTTCACAATTCATAATGTGTATTAGAAATATCAAAATAATATTATTTATACTCATACTAATAATTATTAGCTTAATCCAGGTTTGAATACCAACTTATTCCTACTTCATCAAGCATTTGGAGTAAGTGTGTTAATCTCCAAAATGTAAAAATAAAGAAATTAGTTAAATATAGAGAAAAAAATCAGAAAAGTAAATAGAGTTTCTTTGTAAAATCTTTGCTAGTGAAGTCTCTCAAGCATAAATGTCTATAAAACCAAACTTTTGCAGAGCCGCCTGTTCACTAGATAGGATTACTTAAAAATTCTTAACAACATTGAAAAGCTACTTCAGTGTAAATATGATTTAATAGTTGCAGGAAGGTTTAATCAGCTAAAAATGTGGGACACAATCACTTTTTTTCTGAGGGGAGGAAAAAAGGAGTGGTATTGTTACTTCTTTGGTAAATTAAATTATTCTACCATTACTGTAAGGTGGGAGGCCTTATTCTCAAAACCACCCTTGTCTAAAATACGCATGCACTTTGTCAGAGTAAGAAAGTATTTTGCAGCTTAGATGATACATCAAACAGATGATGCAGAGCTGGAACAGTGTAAGTTTGTCATCTAGAAGACAAATTTGTGATAGAAAGTCTTCACACCTCCATCTTTTCCTTCACTGCACCTGAACTCCATTTGATGAGACTGACTTACAATCCACATAGCTACCTTTTCTGGAATTGCATTACTTTTCCAAAGCCATGAGTTTGATAATAATACACAGACCGCACTCTGATCATAAGAGCAGCAATGAGGTGACTGAAAAATGTTATCGAGCATAGTAGACTTTAAAAAGTTTTATCCAATGCTATATATAAACATAGACATGCAATCATAAAAAAAAGAAGGCTAATGTGATTATGTGGTTTCAAATACTGTTTTTTGACTTTTGGCAGCAAATGTGAAATTGTAATCTTTAACCTTTAATACAAAGTATGTGTGTGCTCTGTAAATACGTTATATGAACTGGAACAAAATTGTTTGTTGTTCCTCACACCATTTGTTCAGCTGTACATTCTTGTATGTAGAGAACGGAGGTGACTGCAATGTAGAGATCGTGCCAATTATAAGCCTTTTTGGTGAAGATTTTTTTTTCTGTTCTTAGTATGCATTGTTCTTACAATATTGAACTTCTTGTTGGGGACACATGCACAGTTTGCTTAGCACAAAGGTCTTGTTTCTACTAACATGCAGAGGAGATTTAGGCAGAGACAAAATGGCATTGCTGTGAAATGTCCCATCTCTATATAATACATCTCCCTTAACAGCAGGGAGTCACAGTAGTTGAAGTAATTAGATAAGGCTTTATTCCTTCCGCCTAAAGGAGAAGCCATGTGGTGGTGAAATATAAAAAGAAAATTGCTGGGCCATAGGCATTGAAGTTCTGTGTTTCCACCAGGTTGTTTTCTTCTGCAAAATGCTTACCACAGACTATTGACATCTATAAAGAGGAACATTTATACTTCATTAAGGTCAAAACTGTAGGTATACATTTAAACTTAAGCCCACATTGTTATTGGCAAGAATGTAAACTGTCTTTAAAGGGCAGAAGTATACTGCTTCCCATAGGCAGATTCTGCCAGTTTTCAGAGTGAAAGTCATTTCCCAATAGACTGTGGATCGAGTTGTACCAGAATACTTAATTTTACAGAAATTTGTGTTGATGTGTTATTATAAATTGAATAGTAGTTTTCACAACTCATATTGTTTTACTAAAATGAAAAGGAATAGAAAGAGAAAAACATCAAGGGAATTGGGTGGAATTAGTTGATATTATCTCTTGTGTTGCTGCTTCATTGGCAAAGGAGGATTCTGTCTTTCAAGCTACTGATCTAAATGGAGCTTCACTCACAGCTATCCTATAGGTTCTCACCCAGTGGAGGCAAAGTGTCTGAGTCAAGGCATTATAAAGAAACTTAACAAGGTCCAAATAAAATAGAGTAGTCAGTACTTGAGATGAAGAAGGAAGGCAAGAAATTATTAGATGCCCCACTGTCAAGTAGAGAAATTGAAATAACAGCAGCAACATCAACAATAGAAATAAAAACTATTATTATTATTAGATATATATCTGCAAGTTCTTGGGCTCTGAAGAAAAGCAGGAACTCAAATTAGTGACAGCAAGGAAAGTCAAAGACATGATGTTTTTCATATGAAAACATCAGCTTTATGCAGCTGCTTGAGAAATTTGCATATGACATCAAGAAAAGAACATCTGCTGCTCAGTATGCAACAACAGACCACCAGAGCTACTGTAGCAACGAGATGGGAGGAATGGGTGGATAGGAACTAGATCATGATAAGCAGAACAAGAAGTGGCTTGCCAGTGAATTGCACAACCTCTATTGTAACTTTCTAAGTTATTTACTCCCACTTCTCAACTGAGGGTTAGCATTTGTACTGATAGAGGTAGCAGCTTAGGCAACTTAACCTGCTAGTAAGTTCACTAACATGGAATAATTTTAGCTGAGAGAGTGTTTTCCATAACATATGAAATATGTAACTTCAAAGGAACAAAATACTTGGTATGAACTCATGAAAACTTTCCTTTACACCAGCCTCCAAAAGATAAGCAACTGTCTGGAGAAGCAGGGAGGTAAAAGCCTGTGTCAGATCCAAGTGTGGAGAGGGATGATACCCGATCAAATATGTAAGGATCCGTTTGTGGCTCATCACATGTAATTGGAGTGCTGGGAGTCAGTTATATAAAAGTCTGTTGTTTCAGGCATGCTTTTTTGCTGTGTTAAGCAGCTTTTTGTTTTGTTTAGTTTGGTTTGGTTTTTTTTCTTTGTTTGCTTTTAGATTTTATTTTTTTATTTTTATTTCTGTTCAGCTCAGTATATTCTTTCACTTTTAATAGTTCACTACACTCAACAGCAAGAAATTACAGTATAGAGATCTCAAATGAAGTCACTACTTTACAATGCAAAAGAAAACACGTGGGTTTTCTGCTATGTAACTGGTAATTCAGAAATTGTCTAGTAAATGCATGTGAATTATTATTTACCATTTATGTGGTTTTTTGCATACATACACAGGCATACACTGTTAAAAGCCCTTTCTTTTTAAAATTAATATGCTACATTTGTTTTTATTTCTATTACTTTCACACTCTAACATACTTCTCATTTTTAACATTTTGCTACCATCCATATTAAAGGCAAAGTAATATTTCTGATCATTTCAGGAATCCTTTTATAGTGCAGCACAGCTCCAAAGATGTCTTAAGATACGGCCATATTTGGTTTTAGAGGAGCATAATTATCTAATAATTTAATAATAATTTTGAAATCTGTGCTACCATCTGTGCAAAGGCTGTACTTTAGCACAGTCTGGCTTGCCTGTAAAATAATTTGGTATCTTTAATGGACAGAATTTTTTACATGCTTTACTATCAGAACAATCTTTCTCCTTCTCCATATTTACATGCACAGGGATCTGTTTCTGGGAAAAAAATAACAAAGAGAGTGTTGCTGTTATAAAAAGATGTTGCATTTGCTGCTTGTAACAGTTATGATTAATAGATCGTATAGAAATAGAGTGAACCAAATTTAGAGTAAAATTTGGAGAATTATCAGGTACAACATTATGAAATGACAAATGCAAGTAGTCATAGAGGAATCTAGGAATTTTGCTTATTTGATCTGTAAACAGAAACATTTATAAAAGGATTGTTGTATTTTTGTGAGTCTGCTTCCACTGAGGTATTTTTGAAGAAATTATTTTCTGCTTTTGGGCCATGAAGGAAACTGTTCAAAACTTGTTCTTTCTTCTGCCATTCACACATGAGGCTGTGAGTGCAGGTTCGTGTGAAGTTGGGGTGCTGGCCACCATGTAAACATAAAGGGAGCTCATACTCCAGAAATAACAGCTATGTGATAGCTTGGATTTATACAAATACACCCACAATTCTAGCTAAACCTAAATAAAATATTCAATCTGAAAACTGCAGCTTGCTTTGTCTGTAGGGATTGTGCATTAAATTGTAAAATGAGCAGAAAGGGAGGGCAAGAAGATCCTGAGGATGCTGCTCTACCACCTGCACAGTCACTGGCAGATTTTACTTGGCCAGCTGGGGGACTTTTGTTCGGAAAACTTCTCTTTGTGTTCTCTTAGTCTGTCAGCACACTGTTGGAGAACTAGAAAGATGAGAGTGTTACCATGTATGTGTGGCTTAATGAGAAAGTTTGGGGGAAGATAAACAAAGCGGGAAAAGCAGGAAAAAAACCCTACTGGTTAATTCAGATGCTTTCATCTTCCTCTATGAATGAAGGGATTAGTCAAGTTGTCACCACCTGCTCTCCTTTCTGTGGAAAACATACAGGAGATGACTCTTGATTATCTCTCTTGGATCTGGGCAGCAAAGAGGACTCAGAAGAGATGTCTACCAGAGAAAAAGAGTGGAATCCAAACATTCATTCACAGATACTGTCTACTGTAGCCCTTCAATGTAATGGTCTTTATTTAAATCTTGACCAGAGATCTGAAATACAATCTGTTGCTACTCTAAATACCCATACCATCTAAAAGGGAGATTTTCCAGAAATTAATTTGGTGTAATGACTTAGGCATGTTTATATAAAATCTTGGAAGAGAGTTTATATATAAAACACTTTTTTGAAGATGTATCACACAAGAGACTTTCAGATAAGCAACTTTTCATTAATATTTGCCTTGTATGAATCATAATTCATTTTCTCACACCCAGTTCTTTGCTATTATTAAAATGATTTTTGACCTTATTGACTGTTCAGTGTTAGGAGTTACTTAATAACAATAACCTTTCTCACCATGACCTTACTATTATGTCTTTTCTTTCCATTTCAGTCTAACATCCTGCTTTCATCTATGTGATGGCTCCATGGTTCAGTGGTACTTAGAAAGATGTTGACAGGAAGTGGAAAAGTTTTAAAATACTCTTCTTTAAAATAATACTATCTATTCATACTGTATCCCAAATTTTCTTACTTTTTCTTTTCTTTCCTTCTATTTTAAGAGCTATTTCTTCTCATCTCTGCTGAAGCAGCCTCTGCTGTAGGATTGTTGAATACATACTCAGGATGCAGGGAAGCGAATTTGCTTGTAGGTGGAATAATCTTCTCATATATGGATTAATGAGATAATGAGGACATGAGCACAAACCTACATGGACTACACAGTTTAACACAAAGGTAGAAACTTTCTTGAATTGAATTCAATGCTGTAAATTCATGTGAATGCACTGTAACGCGTGATTAGCTCTTTAGTATTTCTCTTGTTGCTGAAGATACACATTTCACTGCTCTTCATTCTGAAGTATATGCATGCTTTTCAGAATGTAATTATTTTTCTTCTTAATTTAATGTCTCCTGAGAGATAAGACAACATAGAACATCGTTTACACCTTTTGGAATGTTTGACTAATTTCCTTAAGTTTCATCTGATGACAGTCTGGTTTGTTTAGTGTAACTATCTATTTAACCTTTATTCTCTCCACTAAATCACTCTGGTTTTAAAGAAGTGTAATTCTAGTACTCTTTGCTATACTCTTTGCTATCCTGTTTGGTTGTGACTGCATTGGAGCATACTGACTAAACTACCTCGTCTTGCATTTCAACCTGTTTCAGTCAGGTATCAAAGCAGAGCACACAAGTGAATTTATTAAAAGCTTATAATGTAGCTACTGCAAGCAAGCTGCATGTGATCTGGCTTTATTTGATGTGTCCCCAGCATTCATCACTTTAGAGCAGGCACGGAAAGTGTCCTTGCATTACCAACCCAGTACCTTGTCTGTCATCCGTACTTGATGTGCAGTGCAGCACACTCCCTTCCATTGTCCCATGGCTTTCTGCACATGCATTTCAGGTGGGAGGGGACAGTCAGATGCATTTATTCTTTTGGTGTTTGTCATTGTCATTTTGCTTTTTACCATCCTCTTCATGCATTGCTTCATTCCTATGACTTACGTTATCACTTATACACAGATGACATTACAGATCCTGAATTCCTGTTGGTGTTCTCATATTTTGCCTTTGTGTTTCTTGGCCTGCCTCATTTCCATAACTGGATATATGCAAATCTTTTATTTCAAACAAAAAAGTCAAAAAGGATTCTTTCTAATCCTGTTGTTTAGGTTTTTTCCTCCTAAGTACCTTGTGTCTCAAATATGGCTTCTCTTCCCTAGTGTCTACAATGCTGTATTTGATTTTGAAAACATTCATTATATTTTATTGTACAAACAATACTTTGTAGATAAAAACCTAGATTTTTCCATAGGTTGTATGCTTTTTCTCTATGCAGATACTCAAGTATTTCTACTTTTTTTACTGCTTATACGGCAAATTAAATACAATCTCTGAAAGTACTGATCCCTGGTCTCTGCAAGTCAGGCAGAGCATGAGTTTTATTATAGACTACCACTTCTCAGTCCAGTGACCTAAATTTCAGATTACAGCAAGTATGAAAGCCACTGCCTGTTTTTTTCCATGAGCAATCACATTTATATGATTTGACTTCTTTTTTGTAGACTTGCCCAGAATATCAATTCCATTTATAAATTGTCTCCTCTTTTTCTTTTCTAAACTGTAGGACCTATAAATACAATAAAAGCCATTCTTTAACAGATTTCTTTTCTCTCTGGTACATTCTATATTAGATTCTGCTGACTTTTAAAAGCATAATTTATCAACTTTAGTGTACTTTTAGTTTTGATTTAGACATAATCATCAGTTAATTTTTTTCAGGTTATCTAGCCTTTTGTTACATGCTATTTGTCACCTATTTTTTGGCTTGGTACATGTTCCTTATAGTGAACATGCCCTCTGTGTTAAAAATGCTTAAATTAGTTACCTAGTCACAGATTGATAACACTACTGTTACTATTGCTTTACCCTGTTGACAGTAATGTGAATTGTTACTTTGATTTGCTACTGGTGCCATTCTTATGCCCTTATAAAATACCTTTTAATTTATTTGCAGAACATTCTTACCATGATAGCCATAAATATACACAATTAGGGCAACAGTGTTAATAGTTTTCTATCTACAAGGAACTATCATCTCTGATGTTTTTATACTTGGAATATAGACATGCAGTAATTGTGGCTAATCTCATACTGGAGTTATGGGGAAGGCAGCCTCAGCATGGTGCTTACTTAGAGCTATAGAGCCAGCTTCAGGAGAAGAGATAAATCTGACATGAAAAGCAAGAAAATGGCAAAAATTGGGTTCCGGTTGGGGGAATTTTTGTGCACTCAGAACTCAGATGCGTGTTTATAGCTCAGGCTAAAAATCAGTCTATGGAACACATAGCATCCAATGTAGGGCGTGAGCAAAGATAAGGAGCTACCTGGAGGAAGAGGTTTCTTGCTGCCTGGGGTAAAGTGATACAATTCGCTCCACTCTAGCTGGCAATTCAGGAGGGACTGAACTTCTGCAGATTGACAGTTGTAGCACATACACCTCAAAGTTAATTTGTACCTAAGCTTTTGTCACAGCTGGAAAAGTAAATAGTTCACTTGATGAGTAAATGGACTGGAGGTACATAAGAGTAACCTTGTTTGCACTCTATCAGAAAAAAAAAGAATCACAGATTTCTAAGAGTGAAGACCTGTAAACTTCTTGGAACTTGGCTTGATCCATGTTCTCCTTTACAGCTACCTGGGTACAGTACATTTGCGTTGCTGTAGGGTAGAACATGCAATAAGGAAGCTTTGGTGGAGGCATCAGCTGGCAAAGCAGATGTTTGTCAGATAAAGATGTATTTAGTTTTGTTGTAGACAAACTGCCTAAAGTAATGAATCAAATCATTCCTGTGGAGGATGAGAAGCATTGAGATGTTCATGATTCTTTATATACATGTTGCATATGGACACATTTCTCATTCTCCTGTTGTCCAGGCAATACAGCTGGTTTTTGAACAGAAACCATTTAATTCCTTTGAATGAGGCACTTGGCTTCTTGAGGCTGTTTTTAAGGGAGGAAATTTGTTGATTAGTGCAAGTTTTCTGCAGTAACCAGAAATCTCAGTAGCAGGCAGATTGTTTTTCAGGACTAGAGGACAAAATAGGGACTGATGGCAAAGTGCCCTATGGTTATTTTAGAAGATGTGCTTGAGGATATAAAGAACATGCAATTGCTTTCTTGTTGGGCTTATGAAAAATATAATAATGCCACCGTATATTAATTTCTGCCACATCACTACAAATATTGATAGTAAATCAATGTTAAGTCACCAAAACGGTAGATGCAAACAGCATAACAACTTCTTTGAACTGTCCTTGGGATTTATGAAGGACAAAACTCCTTCATTACTGTGGCTGGTGGCCAAGGAGCCCTATGCAGGAAAGACTGGAGTAATGAGCAGGCAAAACTGTAACAATTAAGTGGGTCTGTTCAGAGCAGAGTACTAATAAAACTGAAGCAAGCGACAGGAGGAAATCTGGGCTCAAGAAACATGGCCCTGTGTGGTTCTGAGCACTCTGTAACCACTTGGGGTTTTCTAGAGACGTTGACAAGCTTCAGGAGGCATGTGCAGAAGGCTGGCTTTTGGGATGCACACGCCTAATGCAACCTGTGAGTGAAGAGGCTTTTTATTCTAAACCTGTAGCTCATAAGCATATATTTTATCAGCCAGTGCACCTATAATTAAAATTTTGGTCATGTAATATGATGCTACTCTCTAGCAGAAGATCCCAATAGTGGCCACAAGTGCATCTTTTAGAAATTGAATTTCACTTCATATTGATAGTCCAACAATGTTGTGCAAGATTTTGTGTCAGGTTTGCGTCATCTTCTCTTTGGATAATGATTTTAAACTTTGTGTCCTTAATAAAAACATGGAAACATTAACAAGCAAAAATATTTCCTAGAGGAAAAGAGACATTCAAAAGAGGTGCTCTCAAGACTTGTCTTCATTCTCCCATCTAGATTCTTATCCAGACAATTCTAAGAGTTCTTCTGAAGCTGATAATGCTACTACAGTCAGGCTAATGTGTTTTTGCATGTTCTCATTTTATGTACAGATAAAACACTCCTTATTCTTCATTCACAAACACCAACTCACCTTGATGGTTTCATTAAAATCCTTTTCCCATGTGCCATTCTTCTTTACTTCATATCTGTGATGGCAATTTGATTTTCCCAACTCAGATCCTTTAAGTTCTTAGAGTTTTTGCTTTCCTATAGATGCTATAATTTCCACTTGCATTTCTTAATCCTAATGTCACGGTGAATGGTATTCTTAATGCATTTTTTCTCTTAGTTTGTTTTTTGTTAAGTACTAATGTTTTTAATGAAAGCAGAAGCAGTATATTCATTTGCCATTTTTCCCTTTTATGACTTAAGAAACTGTTACTGATTATTAAGTCTCCTTGAATATTATAGCTCAGCTTCAATTGTCAGTTGATCTGTAGACTTACAGATATCTAAATATATGGTTGCTTTCATTCCACAATTGAAAGGAGTTTTATATTCTTCTGCAGCTGATGCCCTGGAAGTTCCCAGTAAGTTTTTAATCTTTGCCATTAAGAATCTTTGCTTTCTGCTGAAACTGAGGAGTTAAACTCTCTTTACTAACTACTTACTTAAGTTTGCCCTTTCAGAACTGAAAAGAAATCCCTGAGCTCTGTGTAACTTCAACAAATCATCCTAAAGCCAGCTTGCTCCATTATTAGATTTTGGTTTTATTATCTACCTCCATCAAATAATACATTCCTTTTTTATCAAATAGTACTGTATGCTGAATTCTTCAGTATTTGTGACTTCTCACTTTCTTCTCTCTTGTTGGCAGTGTTTCCTTATTAGTGGCTCTTGTGAATTTGTCTTTAATGACAAATGTGAGGTCACCTCTAAATGCATATTTCCACCATTTCTCTGTCTCTCATCATTACCTACTCTATTAAAAATGAAATCTTTGTAACTGAAACTAGTTCACAAAAATTTCTGGTGTCAATTCTATTAAACAAAAATGAAAAAAAGAATATCAGGAAAAACACAAGCAATTGGGAACAAAAATTTAATCTCATGAGTGCACAATAGTTGAAAAAATGTTTGAGTTGGGAACAAAAACTTCATCTCATATGTGTACAGTTGTTGAGAAAATGCTTGAGATTGTTTTACTAAGCTGTCATTATGGGAGTGAACTGGTACCTCCAAAGTTAATGTTCCTCTATATCCTTTCCAATGTTTAAAATTGTGATCAAAATCAGAGTTCTTTTGATCACTGAAGTCTCAGAGAAATAGCCAATAAATGACAGTAAAAGGTGATCCTCAGCATATGAAAAGGCCTAAAGGGACAAATAGTGTGATGGGAGCACTCACTGTTACAAGTGCCATTGTTAGCTGTTTTCTGTATATGTTTTAGGAGGCATTACCTGTTATGGTATTGAAAAGCATCAGCACTGTAACACTTCTTCCAATGATTTTTTTTTCCTTTTCTTAGTATGGTGTTTTTAGAATATGTTATCCTTCTGAAATAACTAAAAAACCCTGAAACTGGAAAATAAAAAATAACCCAAACAAAAAACAATCCTTGCAATTTATGACAAAGCTATCTGTGGAAGACAAGGATTTCTTACTTGGCAATTTTGGAGAGTTCTGTAAAGAAAAGCATTAATTACTTTAGTTGTATTATTTTCCAAATGCAACACTTTTCATGGACGGTTTCTGATCCATTACATCTTTCTCAGTTATGCCATCCTGCAGAAGGATTAAAAATGTTGAAGATACCTAGGCCATCCAGGCAGTTTTCAAAATTACTACAAAAACAGAGCATTGGCTGTATGAAGTGTTGATAGCCACTTCTGTCATCAGGTGAATGTTAACACTTTTCCTGGTTTTGGCCCAAGAAGACTAAAGGGCCCCCCCCCCAGGCGCCGAA
>VZTY01012145.1:270433-326764 GCA_013400935.1 Turnix velox | reverse complement strand
TGGATGCCGGATCTGGATTCAGGAGTGCTCAGATCAGGGTCAAAGGCAGAGTCTTTCCTAGATGTCGACAATCGAAGAAGGATGAAGGGAAGGGACAGAGGCCAAGAGGCCACGGGCCTGAGAAGGGCAAAGAGAGGGAGTGCTGACCCTTCGATCCCTCAGCTTTTATACTGAGCATGGGGCAGATGGGATGGAATACTCCTGTTGGTCAGTTTTGGGTCACCTGCCCTGTTCGCTCCTCCTTGCAGGTGGGACTTCTCTATGTCTTTCCATTTCCAGCCCCCCCAGTAGGGTGGCTGACAAACTTTCTGACCTTGATCACCATAGTGAATAATGAAAATAAGAGCTTCTTGCATACCATTCCCTGGTCTTATCAGTCTGGGAGCGAACAGTGTCTGAGCAATGTGCATTTAATTTCAGAGTTTAGTCAGACAGAAGAGTCCTAGCTGAAAAGTGAAGTTACAAATTAGAAAATTTACCCTATTTTACCTCAAACCAGGACATTACTGTTATAAGGAAATCTTGTAGTAGCTCTTACCTGCTCATCTCCGTGTTGTGAATGACTAAACCTTAAGAAATCAGTTTCAGAACAGGACACAAAGACAATGTTTTCCACCTAGGTGTAAAGCAAAAGCTGCAAATATTTGAATATGCAATCGTTATACACCTGTGAGAAGGGTATGATGGGCAAACATAGTGAGCAAATAAAGTCTGAAATAAGGTGTTTTCTGCTAGTTCTGTGACAGAGAGGAAGTTACTGGGTTACACATGAAAGTTTTGCTCTTCCCTTGTAATATCTGATTTCTCTGCCGTAGCAAAGTATACTGCTTTGGTCTGAAGTAATTTCTTTGTCACTGCAATTCATCTGCCATGTGCTTGAATTTTTGGAGAGTTAAGTGCTGTTGAGAGTTAAGATTATGTCCTAAATAAGGGAACCCAGGAGTCTTTCCAAGCTCTTAGGTCTTGGTACTTGCATTGATTGTGTCCTCAGTGAATGTAAGGATGAAATCTGAGTGCACAGCATTGGTAGGCAAGAGTGTGTTGTACTTGAAGGAGAAAAGGAGGCCCCATGCACTGAAGTGCAGCAGCTGACTTCTTGTGTTGAGGAATGTTTGCTATGGGTAATTGGTGTGAGCATTACTGGATGCAGGTAGGATAGTGGTGCCTTGCTTCAAGGTTACCAATTGCAGTAAAGTGGCTGTTTATGGCAGCCACACAAATGCACTCTCAGGATGTATGAAAGACCAAAAGTGACACCAACTTGTTAAACATCTTAAACAGGACCTTATAGTCAAGAAAACTAAATAATAAAAGTACAACCAAAAAGCTAGTTGCAAGAAAAATGTAACAATGACTCGCACTTTCACAACTGTCAGTAGATAATAGAAATTAGTTAATAATAAAAATATGCAGATAAGACATGAAACAGGAAATGTTTTTATTAAGAAACTTCAACTCTTCAACCCCAGCAGCTTTGTGGGGAAATCTCTTTACAAGCTGGATAACAAAACACACAAGTGGACACTACTTGTAGTTGCTCTGCTGCCCATTTCTTACTGTATTTCCTGTTTCCTTGATGTCTGGGAGACCTCTCACCCCATACACCCACAAGGACTTTCTTCTGGCTGCTTAATGGCTACCCAGGGCAACTTTGTGGGGTTCCAACTGTCTGATATGCAAACAACACATGACCCAGTCTGTTCCTAAGACATTGTGAGAGTGAAACAGAAGTTGTAAAGCTTTTGCAGTTTACCAAAAGTGCAGGGTTTATATCTCTCTTGGGTTTAGCTCGCTTTAGGATTTCCAACTGTATTTACTGTTTTATTTTACTACTGGAGGCCTATTTGTCTGGCCTTGTTTCCTTCTGCAAGCACAAGGTCTCATCTACTGACACAGAGTTTTCCTGTGTTACACAAATTCAGAAAAGACATGTTAAAAATAATATGTACTCACATAAGGGAGAGGAAAAAGAAGGGAAATTTTGCAGTGTTCCTCTGAGGAATACAGGAATAGATGAGTCTAAGTATTTTTCTGACCAATTTCAAAACAGAGTATTTTGACTTTTCTGGAAAGAATTCCCATTTTTACTTCTCGAGCAATTGCTGAATTTGACCAGTGTTCACAAATATTTTCACAAATTTGACTTGTACTACAGATAATAGACTATTCCTGAGGGGGAAAAGTCTCTTTATTATTAATGCTTTGAATACTTAATGCCCTATGGGCACCCAAAGTGTCATGGAAGATAAACAAAATTTTAATAGATTTTTTATGAAATCAAGAAGCCTCATAACTCAGTACCATGATGTATGGCATATATTCCACTTCAGAGGAGGATTCATATTTCATACATATCGCATAGAGCTCTACTCATGAATTATTTGTTTCTTTTGTAGCATGCATGCAGTACATGATAGATTAAAGGACACAATCCAAGTTACAGTTGACGTATTAAAGCACTGCTGTGCATAGAGATATTATTTATGAAATATTATACACAGAAGTTTTCAACAGGGCCTGGTTTCCTTCTCTCTGTCGAGGCAGAATAGTAAATAAGATTAAAAAAATCTCAAGTAAAGCACTAAAGGTTGTGTTTCCCAAGTAGTAACCTCCTTGTAGTTTTATCTAGTAAGGTGCTCATAGCAATATTAAATCTTTCAGTTCAGAGCTGTTGTTCAGCTCAGTTTAAAAGCTGGTGTGGGATTTGACGTCTTTTGTAGATCACATTCCCAAGTTAGTAGGGAATCATCTGTGCTGTGGTCCAAGATTTAATTCCGAGGCTGTATATTGCTACTGTGCTTTGCTGGTAACGGCAAAGGCATTGCATGGTCAGGCTCTTTCAGGATGTGCACCCATAAGTTACTGATCCCTCACCACACTCAAGCTTGTATTTGTCCAGAATGCCATTATTAGCACATTTTCATCTGCAGGATCAGAAGTATAATAATAGTGACATTGCTGTCCATGAATGTCAAATTAATAATGCCTTGAAGAAATGAATTGGCACATGCACACTAAATGAAAACCTTATTCAGGAAGTTCTGGCTACTTTTCCTTTCTTTCAGAGGAAATATGGGTATGAAAACATAATCTGCTAAAGCAGAGTAGCTGGTTAAAAGGAATCCAGACAGTATCAGGTATATGTCAGATTCCAAGCAGAACTACTGACCTAACTAAGAGCGTGTTTTCCCCAACCTTCAAGTGCTTTGGAAGCCTGAATTTAATGCAAGGATGGGAGCTTTATTTGCATTCATGTTCTGTTCAGTCACAAAATGTCAGAAAGCATTGCGGGAATATCTATTCAGTCATTTATAGATGAAGCTTTCAAATTTACATACTTAATTGCAGAGACTACACAAATGAATGCCAATGTTCAATATCAAGATTTAATGGTGAAAAGGAAAAGAGCATAAGGAGTAACTATGTGTATATCATAAAATTAACAACTGTTTAATTTGACTTATTGTATTGGTTTTTTTTGTCAAACTGTGGAAAAGAAGAAAAATTTATTTTGTGGATTCTTAGTGACAACTGTAAAAGCAGCAATTAATGAGTTAAAGATATTTTTTGCTACTTTCGAGTAACAGTTGAATACTTTTTACATATTTAATGCGTGCAAATATTATCATGCTAACCCTACAGCCTCTGTCCGGTAAATGCAAACAAACCTTCTATAATGAGATCACGGCTGTGTTATAGTCCCCAGGAGGACTGACATGGCTTCAGCAGGATGAGGATTTAATCCTCAGTCATACTCCTGCAAAGAAAGAATATTCTTTTTGATACTGTAAATCACTGTTTCTTAGGATGTTTATTATTAGGATGTTTTTAACACACTCCAGTTGGCCTCAAAATCTGCTGTTGTTAGAGTAGCCATTCTTAGTTAACTCAAATTCACAATAAATTCAACCTAATAGTTTTAGTGAATCAAAAGTTGAATCCTTACTTTGCTGTCAAATAAATCAAGATGCTTATTTCAATGAAACTGTGGTTAAATAACTTGAGAAATGTTTACAAATAAGATGAACAGAAACTCAAAGAAGTGTTGCATTTTTCCTTTTTTTGATAACTTTCTTTGTATTTTTATTAATTTCTAGTGAAAAGGTAATCTGGATTTTATGCCTTAGGGCAGGAGACAGAAAATTGCATCTAAAAATCCCCATTTATTTCTAAATAATACAGTACTGTATAGAAAAGTCATAAAAACAGAGACTGCAAATTGAATTCCAATAACTCTATGCTGTGAAAAACAAAACCTCCATCTAGTAAATGGGAAAGCATTATTGACAATTATATGCAAATTACTGGCTTTTGGCAGGCTCTTCAAAACTATTATCTTATGGCAACTCTGTAAATTACATAGCTATGCCAGCAATGTAGAATTGTTCATTATACTTTATTGATACATTTATGTCGCATTATATTGGAATATTTTGCTATGGGTCTCAGGAGGTTTTCTTCTTGGTTTTGTGGCTGTGTTTCTCTTGCATTTTGTACTTACCCCACTCAGAGTCAGAACTTCCTCTAGGGTTGCTTGGCTAGAGGGAGTCACCTTTCCTCAGCACCATCACTATCCACTCTTCTTTACATCCTGAAGGCCACCAAACGTGTAGGTGGTGGTTTTTTTATCATAAGTCTTCCCCAGAGACTTGTATGTATGCTTCCTTTCTTTTCAAAACCCTGCTTGTTCTTCATCTCAGGTCATTCATTCCTTTCCATACCCCAAAGTCATGAGGCTGTGATTCTTCTGGAGATGAGAAGACAACATTTTGCATTGCTGCTATGCCACAGAGTGCACAAGCGCTCTCTCTCTCTTACAGCTTATATTTAATAAACGAGGAACAGGCACCCTGTTTATGTTTATTCATAACAAGTTTAGATGTTACTTTTGAAGATAAAGAAACGAGCTTGATGATATACAATATCAGCTACACGTTCTGCACTGATAGCAAACTTTAGCAATCAAGGAAAGATAAAAAGGTTTTGGAGAATTTAATCACGTACTTCAAAGTAGGCTTAAGAACATATATTTCAGAAACTGAGATAAAATATGAATGTTTAATTTATCTTCTTTCTTTTTTACCATGAGCGTTTCTGATTCTGTTGCTAATAACCTCATTGCTTCTGTCAGCCAGTGCCTCTTGTGGGGCTTTTTGTTGGAGGTTTTTTTTTTATTTCCTGAAGTAACTTTTGTTGAAGAAAGAATCTTTTAATTAGCTTTTAATTTTCTAAAGGATATGACTGCTGCCTAACTGTACTTGGGTAAAGGACACACATAGATTGGAGTTATTCACTAAACTTCACATAGTTCCCAGGAAGGAGGAAATTGATGTAAAAATAACCAGGTCATAAGGAATGACAAGCTGAGGTTTGTCTCCACTGGAGAGCTCCATTTCTCAAGTAGCCTCTGATGATGTCTGTGTGATGCTAAGCACAGTCTCACACTAGTGTTTCCTTTTTGTCTGCTTGTGTAGTAGCATAAGAAAGAGGTTTTCATATCCTCAGGTAATTGCAGACTTTTTTGGTCAAGGTATCTAACCAAATATGAACTGCCACATTGCCAAATGTTTGCCCTTTTCTCCTCTGGACATTGTTAATTGGGTTCTGGTGTTACAGGGATATATACAAATAGAACTAAAAATGTGTCTCATCCCTTTCTCATAAAATCACAGGTTAATTATTGCCTTGAATTCATAAGAGAAATATTTAATTTTACTAAGGAATTCATATACTTTCCCAGATTGTACCAGCCAGCCTTCCATGTCTGATGTGATGTATGGTGGGGCTAGGGAAGAGTAGCTCCTTGTGACCTTGTTCAGGTCATTCAGCTGATCTTCAAAGTGGAGGAGTCTGAATGATGGGCAGCTGTCACAGAAGAAAATACAATCTTTGACAAGACTTAAGTTAATATTCTTTTTATAAGTCCTGCTGAAATACATGCAGCTCTGGTAGGTGGTGATGATATTCTCAAAGGCCCCTTTCTTTTTCGATACTGTAGCTATAAAGTGTCAAACTGGGGCTAAGCCATGACCTGGGTCAGCATATTTCAAAATCTCACAACTCTGTCCAGCATAAGGCTAGTAGTGGAGAAAGGGAGCCATATCTTTTACTGGGAGGGAAATACAAATATCACATAACCATACCTAGGATTGTTTGAAGGCTTCTGCTCAACCAAAACCTTCATTTGCACTTGTGGAGCTTCACAGAGAAGAAAGTAAAACATCATGGTTAGGGTGAAATTTCAAAGTGCTTGGTGTTGACCTAAACTGTTCTGTTAAAATTAACAGAAATAAAACTCCAACTGACCAGACCAGCACTCACTATAAAATTGAGTTTAAAAGTCTACCTAATTTGCTAGGGGCTGAATCTTGAGAAAATTTGGTTTCCTTTGTTTAGCTTTTCTTTCTTATGATTCCATAAAGTGATGATGGAAGAACAATAAAACTAATTCAAAGAAACAAGGGATTGGATGACTAGGTGGCAAAAAGTCAGGACTGTAAATTTTCTAGTTAGTGTAAAGGAGCTGTTAACTTAAGATGAGACACAGTAAAGGCATAAGTGATCTTCCAAACACTGTCGGTTTCCAGTGCTAGGGAAATAAAGGTGCTCAGCTACTATTTTAGATTTTGAAATTTTGAGACTTGCTGGAGCAGATTCTCTCTGATACTGATTAGCATGTTGAATCACAGGCTGCATACATCAGCTAAAATGAGGGGAACTTAGGAATCAAGGGAAAGGAAATTACCCCTTACATCCTGTACTTTTTTTGGAAAATAAGAGGAAATATTTCATAATGATTCTATGAGCATCTCCTCCACTGCTTCCACAGGCTTACCACTGTGTCCTACTAGCCCCTGGGGAACAAGATGCTTGAGAAGAGTTGAGGCATGTCCCCTCTTGGACCCCACTCAGGCTTAAGATGATCAGGATTAAGAGTTTCTTTTCATGGGAGAGCTATATGAGAACTAAATGAAAATTTATTTCAGTTAAATATTGCCATTTAATATCCATTCTGTGTCCTGCACAAGGTACTCATGGTAAGATATTTTGACAAGTTAGCAGGCATAGTTCAGATAAACAAACATTCATACCTCGAGTGACTTCAGGAGTTGAACCATGTAAGAAGCATCAGTCTAAAGGTCAGCTTTATGAACTTCAAATTCAATCTCAATTTTAAAAATAGACAGCTCAGTCACTTGAACAGTGCGCCCGTGTATTCCTTGTGAACAGCAGGACTGTGACTTCGGCATGTTAGTGCTGCTAAGTGACCTCCTGCTGCGTGCTAGGTTTGAGCAATGCCAGCTTTTCAGTATATCTGGCTTCCTTCCTATTATTGCCTCAATACACTTCCCAAAGACAGAAGCACACTTCTAACAGCTAGAAGCTACCTATAAGGTGTTAAGTCTTAGCCTTTTTTTCTTTTTTTTTCTTCTTTTTTTTCTATTTTTCTTTTTCTCTTGTTCTTCTCCTCTCAGTAGAATGTTCAGGCTCCCGAGGGAATACCCCCAGCTACAGTTCATTTACAGCTGATTTTAGAAACCGGGAGAGAAGAATGCTTTGAATCAAAGTATGTCTGCTACCTACCTGGCTGAAAGAGGAAGTGTATAAATCCTGATATTAAAATAAATAGAAAACCAGCTGTTTTACAGAAGCTGTAGAACCTTAAAACCTTTGTTTGTTCTGTGTTTTTTGCTGCTTTATCTGAACCCGTTCTCGTTTTCCTAGCAAATGGCTGCAGGGAGAAATGCAAACAGACAAAAGAAGATTTAAACAATCCATATAATAATAACGTCAAGAATTCAGACAGAGAAAGTCCTTCATTCTGCCATTGCTGCTTAAAAGGAATAGCTGAAGTTACTATAAACCCATGGTTTACCTACTGCTAAATGCAGGGTATTTTGTGAGGGGTGTGAAGCTGGTAGATTAGACTATTTGTTTTGTTCCATTGCAATAACATGTGAAGCATACCCTGTCTGATTTCTGTGAGAGACCACTGGCAGTGGAAGAACAGAAAAGCATGACTTGGTAAATCTGGAATGAGCTGTTTTTTCTAGTCCCCTTCAGAGAAGGTATGGTCTGTGTAGTCCTTGTATCTACCAGATTAGAGTAAAAAGCCAAATAATTTGACACAACAAAGCAGTGCACAACTTCTGCTTGCTAGCAATGTCTTAGTAGCTTGCCTGTCTTTCCAGAATGTGACAAGTGCCTGAGGAAATGCAAACTCGCATTGTGAGAGAGAAAGAAAGAGTATTAAGTGCTGTTGATTTCAGAGAGGGGGGTGTTTAAATATGGAAATAAAAGCTTTTGCGTAGCAAATGAAAATAGAAATGCAAATTAGCTCCAAATACTTAACATATCTGATAAACAGTTGTATAAAAATAGAAAGTACAGACAATAAAGACCTTCAGACATTCCATATTCACATTCAGTGTCAGTGTAGGCTCAGTTAGCTGAGGCTCAGTCTGCCTGTGCCCATTTCTGGACATAAGCACATTTTCTCATTTGTCATACAGACCTTTCTCTGCCACATAGAACCATCAATTCCTAAATACCCATATTTCCAGTTTGCTGTTACACTAATGCTTAAAATGTTATCTTGACAATTGAGATTTCATGCACAAAATGAAATGCTGCTTGGCTTTTTGTGAACTTACCAGAAAAAAGGTAGAGTGAAGAATTAAGATGGGGAGGGGTTAGCCAGGAAGAGCAATGTAGATTTAGCATATTGTTTTGCTCAGTGGCGTCAGTTTGTACAGATAATGTTTAAGCTGGCTGTTCTACTTAATGATTGTTTCCTGAAAGCTCTATATGAGCTATTTTACTGTTTGGGAAAACATAATCTTACACTGTCACCTCCATTGGTACCTACTGCAGAGAACTTTATACTTCGCTGTAATTTATAAAGAATCTTGACGAAAGCAAATAATACTGAGGCCACTGGGCCCAAGATGGATCATCCCGTTTTAAGAACTTTAAAAAGACTTTTGAAGTGGGAATACACTGCTCCAGCATGAAGGATCCCCAATTCAGTGTTTTTCAACCCATAGCTCAGTTTCTTGAATCTGACAGTAGTTGTTTTCTGTTGTGCAAAGTTTATTTCTCTATTATGTCAGTATTCCTTATAGTTTGCTATTCTTTCAGAACACAAACTAGAAACAGAACCATTAATTTATAGTGTGGTGTGAATTTCCATTTCCAGGCTAGGGAGTTGCAAGTGTCAGAATTTCTGCTTAACCTGTTGTGCAAACAGATGATATAACAGTGCATCTATCCCTCTCCAGCAAAGATCTGTTTTAAGAAAAAAAAAGAATTACAGGGCAATCTTTAACTTTTTCAGGAGTTTGTATACTTTTAAACATTTTTTGATTTTCAATTTTTTAATTGGATCTTTTGTTATTTGTGATCACAACCTTCTCAAGTCTTCCTGAAGTCCAGTTGTTTAACATGACCTGATGACAATGAAATATTTTGTCTACTGTTAGCTCCACTTCCCAAATGCAAGCTTCAGAGCTGAAGTATATATTTACGCTGTTCTTTCTGCATCAGCTTGCTGGTTTGTTCCCTAACCAACCTGAAAAAGTTGTTCAAAGTTGTCTTCAAGGAACTGCTCTCTATTGTGTCTGGTAGCAGCCTTGTATTTTCAAAACCTCTTGGTATTTCAAGAAATGGCATCTCTGTGTTTCTGAGGGAAACTGAACAAAGCCAAAATAATAAAGAATTGGTGCTATAGTCAGACAGTGGATCTAGAAGCAGTAAATCAATATTCTGTTTTTTCCCATCAAGTTTATATCTTGAAATGAAAATCTATTTCCCTGAAGTGCTTCTATCACACCTGAAATGTGAAATGCAACATCCATGCTCATTGTTCCCTCTATCCACTCTGTGCAAGCTACTGCCTTGCATTCCCACCTAGTTTGTCTAATATCTCCCACAGTGCACTAATTCCCTTCTTATTGAAAGGCACTACATGATGTGGTATCTTGATATTCTCTCTTTTTTCTTTTGTATAAAACAATAACTTTGTGAAAATCCTTCTTGTCAGCAGGTGTGATATGGTTTGAGAGTTTTTTTCCTCTCAGAAACCTCATTCTTCCCCTTTTTCTTCTGACAGCCTATTTATCTCACCTTAGCTAAATCATTTATATGGGTAATAATTCACATTCCGGGTGCCAGTAGGGTAGGTTTTTTAATGTTTCACCATTGTAGGTGAGAAATAAGTAAATCCATATTCTTCCCAGCTGAAATTATCATTTGTGACATTCTGTTGTGTTGTATTTCATTCCCTATATAATCAAGAATATAAAGCCAGCACTTTATCCAAAACTTCCCTGTTATTTGTACACAGTTTTCCTTCTCATATTTTATGTCTTTTTTTTTCCCTCAATTTAATTCCAACATGCCTAGCATATGAACTGCTCCAATTATAACAAATCTTCAGCAAATTGCCAACTGATGAGCTCACTTGTTGCTTTTAATTAAGTAATGAGAACGAGTCACCTTCAGGATGTCTCTGTCAGTCCATAAGAAGAGTGCTACAGATTTCTTCTGGAAATCTTCACAGCAAAGTGAAGGAAAGGAGACATACTGACAGGTAATTTCTAGTTACAGTTGCCTGCAGAGAAAATACTCTTCAGATAGCCACAGTGCATTTGCATACAAACATTTAATGGAAGGGCAAAAGTTGTGATAAATATTTCATTGCAGAATAAAAATAGTAATTCCTTCCACAAGTCTCTTTTTATTAATTTCTGTTGGTTCTTGAACTTTAAAACACACCTTGCAAATGAGAGCTGTGAGCCTTTTTTTCTTGCCATCCTAAAAAGCAGATTTCCTGTTACTTTCTAATGGTAGGTAATACCTGCTAGGAATCAATCTACAGCTGAGAATCTCAATGTACCTAGGAGTAGTCCTCAAAGTCATTTGAAGGATGTCTGGGCTGACTAAAGAAACTCATGAGTTGTCAGTTTAATTTCTGCTGTGACCTAAGTGTTTGTCTGATCCTAAAACTAACTTCAATCTGAGCAAAAGAAAACAAACTAAACATTTGCTGTTTTATGTGATAGTCAGGGGTGGTTTTCAACATATCATCCTGTACTCTCCATGGACGTGTCTTCAAAGCAGATGATTGTTTTTGTTCAAGTAAGAATTTGTAACTTGCTTTCATGGCATATTCTTCTCCATTTATTTGTAATGCTTTCATGAGAGATACCAGAAATAAGTAAAAAAACCTAGAGCACCGTTTGCACATTGTCAAATGTGGCGCTTCGTATTATTTTGTGAATTGTTCCATCTTAGTAATGGTTCAAACATTTACTAAAAACTGCACTCTTCATTTTTTGCACGCTGGAAGCTAAGAAACAAAGACTTTCTGGGCAAACACACTGCTCATGCACATTTTATATAATGGGTTGAGCTTCATTTTTAATAGCACAGTCTGTCTTGCCTTGGTAATGAATCCAAGTAAAAGTCACATTCCAGGAATATACAAAGAAAACCACGGAACTTGAAACTGGGATTTTTTTTGGTTGGAATTTTTTCTTCATCTTTTTCTCTCTCATCTAACTATCTAAGGGATTACAAAGTCTTCTGCAAATGTCAGAGGTTCATGTCATAGTGTTTAGCACACTTTAAACCCTTGCTCAGCTTCTCCGCATGGTGCTCTCTTCTGCAAAAAGAGTTAGAAATTTCTTACATGAAGTAGTAGCAGTCCTCACAGGTAAAAATAAATACATTTATGCCACTGTAGATGTTCATCAAGACTGTGAAGGTTTTTTAAATTATTTAGACATTATTTTGCTCCTATCAGTTCTGATCACAACTTTTCCAGTTGAAGTACTGTGGCTTGTAAAGTTAAAATCAATTACAGCAGACTATCCCATATGGATGTCTTGGGGGAGAGATAGCTCATACATGCACTGCAGGTCTCGTTGCAAACTTTGAAAGTTGGAATCTGATTTCAGTACGTGTAGCCATTAAGAATTAGCACAAGATATGAAATCACCCTGATTATGTTTATAAAATGTCAGTCAAGTAGCAGCAGATACCTAGAGTTATGTTAGCACAGTAAACTCAGGTTACAATAAAATTAATTTCAGATATGTTTATTTTGGGAATCTTGGGAGAAATGGAAAAGCTGTTTGATGTTAGAGACATCAATTTCTTGATGAATGTTAGGAGTGAGAACTGGTGAATGCAAAGTTTTGGCAGTTCCCCAGCTTTCACCATGGAAGTTAGCACTGATTCTTTTGTTGCTTTCATAAAACAAAATACTGTTAGCATCGTTTAGTGTCTACAGGTATAAAAAGGAACTCTCAAATTGCAGTTTTTACACTCTACTAATATCCTGCCATCTTCACTTGTAACAGCATGTTACTAAATCAAATGCAACATTTTAAAAACGTACACAAAGGCTAAAATATCATACTGTACCAGTTTAATGATGTATAAAGGTAGCAAAAAAAATGGAAGACATTTTTCTTGTTACAGCTACTTCTTTAAGAGAGGTGATTGTTTTTCTGGAGTGGATAAATGTCAGTTTTATCCCATATTCCCAGAAGCATCGGTCCAGTGTATTTTGTATTTGGAGAGTCAGTGCAGTTCAGGCACAACAAATTTTAAAGGTTTGTCTGAAGCTGTGTGGTCCCAAAAGATCCTCATTTGGCACTTTTGCCTTGAGAGGTCCACAGAGGCAATAGGCTCATAGAAATATAAGATGTTTACAAACTGGATGCCAGCTACTACAGCACTTTCTAGAATACTGTTTATTCCGTTTGGGTAACCTTTCCATACCTGACCATGACAGGGCAGACTGCAACTGCCATACATCACATTAACAAATAAGGGAGAAAAAGAAGTCTTTCTCTGCTTTTCTTCTTTATTCATCTGCATTTTACTCAACAGAATTTTTGCTAAATCTCTTTGCTTTCCTTACATAAAAACTAATCCTATATCCAACCCAGAATGCCTTTGTGGTAAACTATGCAACACTGCTTGTCTTGACTTACTTTAAGAAGGTCAGATAATCACTGGGATGCATATATAGATTTATTTTATTATGTAGATATATATTTTTTATTATACAGGTATGTAGGGTTTTTTTAATTTAAAAATATTAGAGAGCTGCATACAACCCAAATATTCAACTCTGCAGAAAAAAATGCCTTTTTTCTGGATATGCTGCAATGAAGGTGTGTGTGACTGACATATCACACTGAATATAAAGCTAGCAAAGATGTGACGTGATAGGTTTTACTCAGTACACATCAGAATACCTATTTTATGCCTTTGGAGAATTTAGATGATGGTTGTATGTACATATGAAATCTGAAGGTGCTGTGTGTTCATTGCAAGTCCTACTTACGTTAACGAGATTATGCTAAGGGATTGTTGAGACAGATTTTCTCATACCACCACTACTCTGCTACACAGGCAGATGTTTTTTTCTGACTGAATATAATGCAGAGGTTTCACCGTGTTTAAGAAAAAGGGCATAAAAAAAGTTCCTCAATCAAAGCAAAGCCTTCTAGCCTGATGGTTAGGTTATAGTTCTCTAATGAATGTGTAATAATTTCTAACACGTGGAACAGTTTCAACAGCAGAACAACAGGGGCTTTAAAAAAACAAACACGCTCACACCAGAATGCCCCTTACAGTAGAGCTTATGGGAATTATCGAAAGAAATAGGACATGTAGGTTTGAATTTTCTCAGCACATAGAGACAAAGTGAAATCCCCATCTCACAACTTTTGGGTAATAACAGTGAGCCACTGGACTGCATATTTGTTAAAAGGTGGTGGTATCACATTATTATCTCTTTTATAATTGCCTGTTATGTAAAAATATTTGATATGGACTTTATAAATATCTTCTGTATGACCAATGCAGTGTTTTTTCTGCAAGCAGTGGATTTATTAGGGAATGTGCAGCTGTAGTGAGTTTGATGTGAGTTTGATTTCCTAGTGATCATCAATCATTTGAAATACTTGGTGGATACTAATCCTTTTGTGTATATGTACGTGACTATATAAATAAATCTATTTTTACAGGAAAAACACCACTTTCAAATATTTATCTGTGGATTACATCAGTCACTTTATATGTAATTAAAACACTTTCTATGTGCTGGAGGCCCACTGAACTTTGACACTAACTGAAAACCCAGGTTTTTTTGTTCTTCCAAGGATAGTATAAACTGTGATATAAATTGGCTTTACATGTTGACTTTACTAGTACTAACAGAAAATAGAATTCAGAATCTGATTTTATATAAGCTCTGGATGGGCAAAGTCAAAGAAAATTTGCATAACAAAATCCTACTACATTAGATGAGGAAGATGATAATGATTATCATCATCATCTATGTGGCAATGCTCTGTTTTTCTTTCCTCAAGCTGTAGTCAGCCTTTTCCCTTGTTGGCAAATTTTATATCTACTGCTACTTTCCTTTTGTGTATGTGCTAAAAATGGATGAATAAAGGCAAACTGGCTTTCATCTCCATAATTAACACTTGCATGAAGCATAAAATGTGAAAATTAGAAATGAGGGTGGAATTGAAGGAGGAAGCTGAACCTGCCTGGTTTTTTCTGGTTCAAAACTGCTTGACAGATGAACCCTTTGAGATTCAAGTTGAATTTAGTAAAATGTAATTCGGAAGCTGCTGAGTGGGAGGGACGGTGTCACTCACTCCTTGGAGATAGCTAATCGTATTGCCATGAGAAGAACTGTTTAATTCCTGTAGACTTCACTTTTCAGAAACTCTTGTGAATTGCTCTTCATAAGTTTGTTCTACTGGGACTCAAGGTAAGCAGGCACTGTCAGGACTAGACAGATTTTTCTGAGAATCACTCTTCTCCTCAGGCTCTCCTTTTCTGGTTTTGCTCCCTTTCCAGTCCTGACATGGATGTTGACTGAGTTCCTCTGCTAAGAACTGAGACATGCTCGGAGAAAGCAATTAAAGAATTGTAGCAGAAGATGATGCAAATTATTAGGAAAGAAAGCAAGCTGATCTTCTTTAAGAAAACATGAAAGCTGTGGAACTGACTCAAAGTAGAGGCTAAGATTCCAGGCAGGTAGATATGTCTACAGCTATACAAAAAATCCATTGTAGACTCTCCTGTTAAGCCTCTTGGCTAAGCTTGATGTCATGCTATACTGCATCTGTTCCAGAAGTGAGCTTTGGTCTCCCTGCAAGGTTTTGCTCTTAAAAACTTAAAATCTACTGTTAGTTGAGTTAATCTCTTTCCATCCCTATCTTGTTTGCTTTACGGTGGACTTTTATAGAGGACTGGTTGGAGGGGGCTGTAGTCTCTTGTAGTGTCTTAATTATTGTGCATCCGGAGAGTAAGAAAAAAAAATATTTAACTGGCATGCTATATATTGAATAGAAATTATCAAAATCAAGTGTGCTTATCTTTGCAATGGCGATATATTAATGAAAATGTCATGTAGCCTTGATTGCAGCAGATCAAGGCAATTTTTTTGTACTATCTCGGAATGCATTACTTTTATAGTCCATTATACAGATGTCAACAATGGTCAGAGTTAAAAAACAGCAGTTTAGAGTAATTTGTTCAATTAGAAAGTCAACAGATGTAAAATTAAAACATTAATTTCTTTTCACTGTTTTCTTTTGAAATGTATTATAAACCCCTTGATTAGGGTGTATGTCATAATTTCTAATTGATATGTAAATCAAATAGATTTGTGTGGGCTAGGGTAAGTCCCTTTATGAGAAGTACAGGGAATAGTTGACAGAAATGCTGTATGTGGGTAGTAAGTGATTATGAATCTCCCACACATCTATGAGAACAAAAAAGCAAACAAACAACTTAATATCCTAAATAAAAGAATACAGTTTAAAGAACAGGATTTTAAGCTGTTTTTACTGTGATTTAAATTTACTTTAAATGTAATTAATATCAGGCTGAGCAATTTAATGTTAATGTGTGAGCAAGTATGGGTGCATCCAGATATATAGGAACACATAGATAATGCATTTAGGACTGGAGCACAGTTAGCAGAATGATCTCATCATGCAAAGAGATGTTCACACTGTATAATTACCTTATGACAAACACATACGTTGGGATTATAAAGACTGTTCATAGTTCAATCAATGAACTATGCCATTCTGCACAGTATATAATTTTAAATAGAAGTGTTCCAGCTGTTGCCAGTACTGCTGTCAAATTTGTGTCTAATCACACTCTTAGCAGTAGAAACCTTGATTTAATGTGGCTTCTCTCCTCTGAATTTTTAAGAGTTCAGGTTCTAATCCTCAGTATTTTTGCTGGGGGGTGCAAGACCAGATCATAGCAAGTGTTAAAAAACCTGAAAATTTTGACATTCATCCACCCAGTGATGTTTCCAAATCTTTATAATGCCTAAATGAAATGTCTAGTATTAATTATATCTCAAAAGTAAAACAAAATAGCAAAAAAATAGAAGATTATGATAATTCTTCGCAGGAATTTATTTTCTCCTTCCAAAAACTGAGATTTGGAACTCTAGGGGCAGAGTAAGGGACAGACTGACCAAGTAGTGGCAGCATTCACCAGGCACGTGAAAGGTCAAAGCTGATCTTCAATAGGAAAGGTTGTCAAGGCTAAAACTCTCTGAAAAGATTCTGAAATCCCTGAGTCCTGTCTGCTTTGTTCTCCATCATAAATCTTGTTCTTCTTTACCTAAATCCATGAATGATGGACCAGCTTGAGATATATTAGGAAATGGAATATTGACAGCTATCCACTGAGCTCAAAACTAGTGTATATCAGCCCATGCTAATATGGGAGAGTGTGTGTGCATATGTACATACAGTAATGTATATACTCACTTTCCTACTAATAGTTTTACAGTCTGCTCTTACCTCTTTCTGACAAGCACCAGACTACTGTAAAAAAATTGACACCACTGAGACTTCTTATTTTTAATTTGCCTTGCCTTTAAGATTTCTGTGATGCAAATTAGTGTGTCATATTTAATATAAAACTATCTATGTTTATTCGCACACTAAGAGTAACAAAGTAAATATGATCTAGTGCTTTTCAAGATGTCTGCTAGCAGAATTAGGAATTCTTATTCGGACTTTTTGAAAGACTAAGAAGGAAATGTATGTGAAACTAATCAAGAATGAAAATAATATCCAGGCGGTTAAAGACAGTGGTGACTCTTCACAACTCACCTTTTCAATCCTTCTGTATATCAGAAAAGCATCTTTTGCTTGGGTCCCCAAATAAATGTTTTGACAGATGAGTTTGAAAAGAGAAGAAGAGTTGTCCTCCGGTTCTCAGCCACTCTGTAAGATGAGAAAAGACATTTTGTAGAGAGTACCAAAAGATTTAAGAAAGAATTGGTGGCTCAACAGTATTGTTCAGCACAAAGCTGAACATAAGCTGCCTTCTGAAGAGCAGATAGGCTGTTAAATTGGCTTGTAGTTCTGTGCTCCCACATGCATAAGTCCCAGGTTCTCAAAGCAAATCTCCTGGGTTTAGATTTAATCCCTAAAGAAGGGTTGTGAGGATACCTTCTCTTCCTTGTCCTGCCTTGGCATTACTTTTTGATGACCAGTACCTGAAAAGTGCTGAACTGTGAACTCACTTTCTAGAAAGAGCCTTTGCATGCAGAAGTTCATTTAATTGTAATTGGGTGGGATCTGCTGTCAGGAATTCAGGTCAGGTTCCAGGACTCTGAGGACAAACAGCAAGTAGCCTTTCTGAAAGTACCACTGCTTTAATTTTGACAAGCATATGCTGTAATGAAGCAAGAAATATGGGTAAACTGTGCAGCCTGACATTTCCTGCTGAAAAGGGAATGTCTGCAGAAAAATGCAAGGACACGCACAGAGAACTTGAAGAACTTGCTAGAGTTCTCAGGTGAAATTGAGGCTAAATTTCTTATGGCCAGCTATGACCATATACCATTTGCTTCTTTCTGTTACTAATAAAGAGTAAAAGCAACATCTCCAAAAAATAGTTCTTTTAAGAGAAGAAGTAAATCAGTCTCACTGTCTACAGACATTGACCACATCATACCTACCAAAATGTATGGAGAAATCCAGGGTAGATTCAGTTAAGTCAAAACATTCTGAGGGGTTTTTTTGGAGTTCCAAGTCATTAGTTCCATCATGCATTTAACTCCTTTGGGAACACTCTATCCAGCAAAAACTGTCCATTTATGAAGGTTCAAGTGAACATTCAAATTTTTACAGAACAAAATGAAAATCTGGTGAGTATAGTTAGCTTTGTTTCAGCTTTATTACTAAATTTACCACTCTAAGTTTTTACATATTGTCTTAGAAAATCTAACTTTATTTCATAAATTCAATTCTATGATTATATTTATAAACTTCTCATGAAGTGTTGATTCTCATCTGTGTTGAAAAAAAAAATTTGTACTCCACTTTTAAGTTTTATTAATTCAGAATTCAGAAGTGAACTGTTTCATTTTGTGTGCATGCACACACACAAAGCCAATATTCTGCATTACCAACAGATGGGAATATCACTGTGATTTCTATCATGTGCTGTCCCAGTTAATGGTTATGTTGAATTTTCCTTCCACAAAACCTTTATTAATTGATGAAGATAAGAAAGAAGCAATTAAAAAAAATTAGTTAGGCGGTATTCAGACTTCAGATTGCTTAACAGAATTTTCAGAATGCAGTATTTTTTTTCAGTTTCTGTTACTTGTTATTTGTGGTGCACTTTTTGGTCATTTTAAGAGAACAAAAGCTATTTTTCAAAATTCATTTATATATTACAATTTTTTTTCAAAATTTATGTAAATGTTCTAAGACAATTTTGCTTATCTTAACACTATATTGTTAGGGACTTGTTTTGCCTTATGACCGAGGACACATACTGATTTCAGATGATTTGGATTTAGATTCTTCCTTTAACCTAACAGAACTTTTCTGCATTCATTCCACCTACATTCATTGCTCAGAGTGGTTTGTGCTTCCTACAACAGCTTATATTTTCATATTTTTTCCATGTAGAAGTGTCTGCATATTTGCTTTTATGTAATATGTACGTTTTTAATATACATATATGTAGTGCATAGCAACTGTGCTCCTCTACTTTATTCCAGCAGCCTTTGCCGCTCTCTTTTAGCATTTTTTTCTTTCCAGTAAGTATTCTCGGTTTGGTGGTCTGGCACAGGATAAGGTTTCTGTTAATAATTTAGTGAGGCCAAGAAAGGAAGGAGATGAGCGACTTTATGTAGCTCTGAGCAACTTCTTTGTAAATTATATCCTAATTCCTTCTCTTAATAGCAGCCTTGTTTTACTTCAGCAACATAGAAATCCTCTTCAATGCATCTTCTGCCTCATGTTCTGATGGTAAACCTGCAAAGTAATGTTTATTTGCATACTCAAATTATTTTCATTAATGAGAATGTTTCTAGTGAGCTCCTACTGTACCTGAACGAAATTAAAGGTTTTTTTCTGAGAGATTTCAAGTCTATTCTCCAAAATATTTAGGTATTGCTTTGATTGTAATAGGGTTACTGCAAGGATAAACTGTGGTGTGCTTGTTGCTTCTTTCCTGTACCCTAAAATAGTATTATCATTTACTTATTAGATTGTGATGGAAAGATTATTAGGTTTGGACTTTGTATTTTCTTGATGAAACAAATACTGAAAGTTCATGAGGTTTTTATATTCCTCATTTCAGAAATGTTAATTATGAAAGTAGTCCAGAAAGGCAGCTGGCATGATAGAAGATGCAAATAAAGAAATAACGGTTGTCAGACTGAAGAATGTCATGTCTTCTACGTAATGTCATACAAATGTCATACAAACTCTGTGGCAGGCTTCTCTATGTGCAATGTAGAATCATATCTTCTTTGGAAAGCAGAGACATCTCCTACAAATTTTACCCTAGAAATCTTTTCTATTTGCTAGCTTTGTTTGAATCTGCAACCCTTAATGCTGACATGTCTTTAATATTGTAGCACAGATACTGGTGTCTACCCCTTTCTCCTTTGTGCTCTCTACTCCCTCCTTAAGTAACTAAACCATCCTCATCCTAATCACATGTGGGATTTTTTCTTTTTTTGTTTTGGAGAACATCTCTCTTACTCAGAATTGGGCTGTACTGCTAACAGTTCATGTGAGTCTTCCAGCACTCTCTGTCTGGGGTTATTGGTTTATGTCTGTGTCACTGTCGGAGATTAAATTATGAAAATAAAGATCAGCTGCATTTTCCCTTCCTTAAAAGGAGATCCAAGACCTTGGTGTTTGCTGGTAGAAGACTGTAGCATACTGTAATGACTTGGGACAGACAGAGTGAATTAACAGATTTATGAACCTTTTGTCACAGGAAACTCTGAATGTGCTGGCATAGGAAGCAATCATGTTCTGAATTAATCAAGCTAGTCACTGATGACAGGGAAAACAGAACACTTTGTCTAGAAAAAAAAAGAAAAAGAGGAATTTAGATTTCTTTTTTATTATTATTGAGGGAGGGGGTTCAGACTTCCTTTCTGGAATTTAATAGGATTTATATTTTCCTTTATTTTGCTGCCATCTCATGAGGCTGTAAATGTTATATATTGCAGCTGACCTAGAATATAATCTGCTATTGAGTTGTGTTTCTCCAGCCTAGATAATTATTTTCTTAAACACTTATGGCATAATATTTCTGAATTGCAAATGACAAACAGGTAGAAATCACCTATCATAAAAATCCAATCTGTATTCCTAAATCTCAAGGGTTTCAGACCTAATGCAAGAACAGTGAAGTCTATTAGAAATGAGCAGCAAGTAATAGGAAGTAGGAAATGAGGAAAAATATGTAGAAGCAATGTGTATTGTTCTGGATCAGGGTGCAGTTCATGTTGTTTCATCAGAGATAATTTATGCATCTGTCTATGTGATCTGATCTATCAGGTGGAGGCAGGAAGTTTGTGAGTGGGTTTGTTGGTGAGAATACAGGGAAGGTATTCATTGTTGAAAACTTGGCAACATAATTGCCTTGAGGTTTATGTGCACACACATTTTTGGATTAATACCCTGCAGAGGTTCATGATACCATAATTCTTACAAAATTTGTCAGTTTATAGTTAAGAAATTAATTGTTGTGATTCCTGCTGTATTGTTAAAGCTGATGGCTAAAATTTCCATCACAGAATCAAATGGTCTGGAGAAGATCAGTAGATAGGAGTAGCTTAAATAGGGAATTCACAGAGAGAAGTCTTAAATTTATTGAGTGGTACATTCCAAAAGCAAGAAGCAAAGTGTCTGAAAGGTAAGCACAGACTGAACATGTTGAGAGAAGCATAGTTAATTTGCTGAGAGGGTTGAACATTACTTCTTAGGAACAGGTAGTTTCAGTGTCCACCATCATCTACTCATGTTTTCTTTTGAGTTTATTCCAGATAATATATTGGAAACTTGTCTTCTCTAAGCATCCATAATAGCCATATACATACAGAGAGTGGCTTAGTTTTGGTTTGGGCTCTCAAGAACTAAAATAGTTTGTTGTCTGAAAACATTCATTAAAATGTCTGTTTTCTCTAGTTTTATACATATAAGGACAGAGACATAAAGTATGAGGAGAGTATGAAGCTAGACTCAAATTTGTTTTGAATGAAGTCAACTTAAAAAATTAATTTTGTTAAAAAAACTCAGAAAATGTCATATTCTTTGCAAAAATACACTAATATTATCTTCTAGTTATGCCCAGCAACCATTAAATCCTCTGGTGTATGAGAGTTACACGGACCAGTTACAAGTATCTCCTTTGTCAGCAGTTTGAATCATAGATCTTAAATATTAGCAAAAGTAGTAGAAATTTGGAATTGCTGAAAATGAGATTTAGTTATTCCTCTGTACTTGTGGTTTGACTGGATATGTAGGAGCAGATGAAGGTAACTAAACATTTGCTGTGATAGCAAGGAGAAAGTTTAATGAATAGAGCTCCAAAATACTGCAGCTGTCTTTTGGTATAGAGGGGGGATGTCTGTATCTTGGCACAGAGGAACAACTTGGCAACGTGCCTGAGAGTTAAATGCTGACTGAGAATCTAATTTTGCCATTTAGGTACCAAATGTTCCAAACACTGAAGTCAGAAAGTGTTTCTGTTCCTTTGGTGTGTAGAAGGATGGGCTGGCACACAGCATTGCATTTGAGGATGTGGTAATCACAAACATACTGTGCTTGGTGTCTATGCAAACATTAAAATATTTCTGAAATAAAAGCATTTTATATATATATTAATACATTTTAAAACTTGTTTTTATATTGTGAAAGCTGCTTGGAAGCCTGTTTAGTAATAATTAGTAGTTTTCTGCAGTTTCTAAAGAAAAGTACTGTTTACTAAGAGGTTTTAAATGCTTATTGAAGGCTCAATTTCAGTAATGATAAAATAATAAGAAATTATTACTTTGCTAACTGCCTACTGCTGTATGAAAAATTTTAAAAGTTGTCAAACAGCATGTAAGTCAAGGGCATGGAAATGCACTTAACTGTATGCTCTGATCTGTAATATTTAGTGGGCAATAATTATGTGGAGAATTCAATGTTCTACTTAAATATTTTACTTGGTAACTCACATGTCTTTATTTCTTCTCTCAGCCTTTAAGGAATTATAAAACAATATTAATTTACTCTAAATTAATACAGCAGATTGGTGTTAATTGGCATTATTTGCCCGTATCAATGTTAATGAAGTAACTCTGTAAGACATAGACACACTTAGTAGATCTTTATCTCATAACCCACAGCTGTCTTCCGCGCAGGTTTCCTGGTTGTTACTAGTAATTAAAACAACTAATAAATATTAAAGAAGTGAAACAAAAGCAGTACTGGGTGGGAATTTAACTACAGCATAGGGAACTGTTTGTTTGGACCTGTAGGCAACCATAATCCTTTAGATGTCTCTGTGAAAGAGTGAAGCCGTTAATGCATCCTAATCTTAAAAGTGCTGTCTGTATTAAAAGTCTGTTCAATCTGCCCAGGACCTGAACATGTATATTTTCTTTTATTGGTAAGGATAGAATAAATTTCTGTATTAACTTTTCCTTAAGCTTGCAGTAAAATCTTTTTACTAACCTTTATTAATCTACTGAAGTAGAAGTCACCTGTCATGTTTATATGCTATGTGTAGAGGAAGAAATGTGTCCCTAAACACTGTTAGAATCTCTGGGTTTAAAGCTTTAAAGAACTGTCTCATGCACACTGTGGGATTGCTTTGTGCACGTGAGACCCTTGCACTCTGGTGTCACCTGAGCAAACATCTTCCTTCCTTCTTCCCTCCCTAGCAGCTGAGGGAAGGACAAGAGAGGGGAAATATGGGTTTTTTGTTTTCCTAATGTCACCTCCTAAAGTGCTGGTTTGTACCTTTCTCTAGACAGAACAATCATCCTCTTCCCTGGCCACCCTGGAAATTGTGGGCTGCCACTCAGGCCCAGAGAACTCTGCTGTTCTTCACTGTTTATTTTGTCTTTTAGCCTTCCTTTGGCTCATTCATGGATATCAGTCATTGGTGATGTCCCTCAGGGGTCAGTATTTGGCTTCATCAGTGATCAGGTCAAAGGAGGTGGTTCTGCCCAATGAGTCCCTAATTGGAGTACTGCGTCCAGCTTAACATGGACCTGTTGAAGCAGGTCCAGAGGAGGGCCATGCGGATGAGCCGCGGACTGGACCACCATCCCTATGAGGACAGGCTGAAAGAGTGGGCGGTGTTCAGTCTGGAGAAGAGCAGGCTCTGAGAAGACCTTGTTGCAGCCCTTCAGTACTTGAAGAGTACTTATAAGAAAGGTTGTGACAGATTTCTGTTAGCAGGGCCTGTTGCAATGGGTTAAGGAATAATGGCTTTAAACTAGAAGAAGGTAGATTCAGACTGGATAAAAGGAAGATGTTTTTAATGTTGAAAATGGTGAAACACTGGCACAGGTTTCCCAGTGAGGTCGTAGATGTCCTATCCCTGTAAATGTTCAGTATCATGTTGAATGGGACTCTAAGCAACCTGGTCTAGTTGAAGATATCCTTACTTATTGCAGGGAGGTTGGATTCAATAACCTTTGAAGGACTCTAAACTATTCTGTGATTCTTTTGTGGAGTAAGAGGAACACATGAGCTAGCTTAGGGAAAAAGGACTTGTTTATTGTTTAGAAAATTCTTCAATTTCCAAGAAAATTAATTTCTGAATCCTTGATTTGTCTTCCTGCACTAAGAGCTGTAGAGAGGCAAGGCATGCTCCTGTTTCATACACAGTTTTCCTTCTCTCAATCAACAGTGCCCAAATTCTCACTCTTCACTCACTCAGTTTAAAAAGTAAATTAAAATCCCAGTAACATTAAAAAAATTAAGTGTAACATATGCTAAGTTGAAGGGAAAAATACTGAAATGCAAAAGAAAAAAATGTCCCTTTGGAGTGCTAATGTGGTATGTATTCAAAGGGGAAGTCACTTTTGATTAACAAGGAGGTAATGTTTCCCCACAAGGGTGGGTTGTATATAATGAATAAATAATGTAATCAAATATTAAATTAACTTTATTTAAAAATCATATTTGCATGTTACTTTGTAAAAAACCTACTGATGTAGTATTTTGTGTACTGTTATTGTTCTGAGGCAATTTTGTTATAAATAGAGAAGTAATAGCATTCAGTCTTTCAACACAAAGGCACGTTTATGGATTATTTCTTTTTCTAATACATTTGTAAGCTTTTTCACCTTTCTGCATTAGAATTTCTCCAAGAACAGTTTCTTTTAAGTTGCATGTTTATGAGATGATGACATCATAGTAAAGTTTTGCTCTATCTTGCTGTAGAGAAATTCTTCGTTGCTTTGTACCACACCAAAGAGAAGCAAGTGCCTTCCTGAAGCAGTTATTCCAGGAGAGAAGGTCATCTCATACCAAAGCAAAGGAGTGACTGAATGAAAAAGGCTGCTGCTGGACTTACTTTCTAGAGTGTGGGATTGTGATTAATTAGTGCAGCCCATTAGCAGGGCCTGTGCTGAGGGCAAGGAGTCATGGAGATCTAAGTGGCCCTGCTCTCTTCAGTGCTCCCACAGTTGGTATTTAGCCTTGAGGCTTTCCATTCACAGAACATGAATTTAGTCTATTTCAGTGTATTTTTGGCCTGTGACCTGTGACAGGTTTCCAGCAGTAAGAGAAGAAGGGTTTTGTATTTCTGCTCTGCTTCTCAAAGTGCAGCCTGGTAATATCATGCCATTCTGTTATTTAAGTTCAACACTTTCACTGTGTTTTAAGTTGCATAACTTCATAGAGTATGTCTTCTGAGGACTGTATTTCATGATCTCATGTGATACCAGGAAGTGTTCCATAATGAAACCGGACAAGATTTAAAGTGATACTTCTCCAAAGGAACCCATTGCTTCTGATTAACATGAACTGATTTGATGGAAGCATTTCTCTAGCTCAGTGGAAGGTAAATTAAAGAATGAGATTTCAGGTCCAACAATATTTGAGTTTATTTACTATCTTGTGTTTCTGTTTATGAAATTGAGCAATGGTTTCCATTACAACCAGTTTGTGTAGCAGTATAACACACCCGCTTTGCAGAAGACAGTATCATAAAATACTCACTTGAATTGTCTCTCATTGCAGAGGTCATTGTATTCTGTGACATATAAATATAAACAAAAGAGCCAGAATGTGTAATAAATCTGGTTTAAATAAAGCAATTAAAACTGGTAGCCATAGTAGACATTACAGAACATGTCTGAAATTTTGTGGGAATGCTGAACTGTTTTAAATGATTGATAAATCTGAATGTATGGCAGATATAATAAGCACAACTCTCTACTCAGAGGTATTATAGCCCTCTACAGTCACAGAAAGCCTGGTCTAAATTGTATTGCAGAGATCAGTGTAATAGCTGATATAATACTACACAGTGAAAAACTGGAAGATGTGGCATTAACATTTTTAAATGGGAGGTTTATGTTACTCTTAGAAGGAATAAAATGCTAAGCAGTGTAGTTTTAGAATAGTGCATACTGGTTCTAATGGTACTATTTTGTATGATTCCCTTGGAATTTTTGCCAGTGATATTGGTATGTGATAGGTGAAAGATGGCAGGACTGATGTGATCCTGAAGGTATTGGTAAAACATTCAGTCCCGTTAGGTGAAACTGTGTAGATGGAGAAAATACATTTGATTTTGTGTTAGGTGATATTTCTGATGCACTTATTTAAAAAATAATGTTTTCTACCTTGCAAATAGGAGGTAAATACTGTCCTATTTTTCATAGCCAAAGCCATAGCCAGTGCAATGACAGTTGTGAGGTGGTCATACATTTTCTTGGTTCTGCATAATTTTGTGAGCTAGCACTTAACTCTGCAGATCCCACACTTACCTCTGGCTTGGGATTAATAAACTACAGGAGTAGAGCAGCTGTATTATGAAGATACTATTTCAGGATGCTGAAAAAGGGATACAAAAGCTGTACATATGAAGTTAAAAATCCCATGTGTAGAGCTTAGAGCCGCCTGATGACTCCATATGTGGGTGAAAGATAGCAGAGATTAGATGCCGGACTTCAGTATTTTATCATATGGGGAAACATTGATTAATAGGTTTGGTCTGTACTTCCCAACTGGTATTTTGCAATATGTGGGTCCTTGTACCCCCAGTGATAACATCTGCATCTAATGAATGCTCTTAGGACAGATGTATTGCCATGGAAATGAGAATGGTTGCAGACTATTTGGTATATAGAAATTATAGCTTTAATGAAGCATTTCTTGCTCTTTCAAGTTCTGATTTAATTAGGACAAAGAGTGATCTGTACAGTGTAGATACTATCTCCAGCATTTATTGAAGCTGTATATTAACACAACTGTTGGCTTGTTTCATCTTTCACTGTCTGGATTTTGAGTGCTAGGCAGATAATATACTATAATCTACCTGCCTAATCTGCTGGAGTTTTTGCTTTAAGGGTAGACAAAAAATCATAGCATGGTCTGTGATTGTGATAGAATGAACCTAGGAAGGAAACTGCTCCAAACTGGTTGAACCTAATATGCACATTGCAACTAAAATTATTGTGGCTATAAGGTGTTCATTAAACTAGCTTACTTTTGAAAAGTTTTGTTGCTTTTTAAATAGTTAAGGCCAGGCTGGAAATACAATGGAAATACCTTCTATGGCTCTCTGAATTTCCTAACTGTGGCACCTATATTTGAAGAGTATGATCACAAGTATTGTTGTACCTTCCCCCTCTTTCTAACAGAGATACAAATGTGGCAAGGTCATAAATTCTGGCTGTGATAGCATCTAAAAATAAGTTAAATAGCTTGTATTACAAGTCCTGTCTGAGGGCACTAACATTTGTTGCACTGATTCATAAGCCAAGGAGCCAACAGTTTGCTGCAGAAGTCAACAAAGGGAGTGCAAAACCAGTGGCATTTATTCACACACCAGAGGAATGATACATACAGACAGAGGAAAATAAAGTGCAGTTGTGAATGGTGATATCTAATTCCAAAATAGCTCAGTTTCAGAAATCATTTTAATAGAAGAAATGAAATAAATTAGACCCTAGAGTCTACTTCCCTGTGTGTTTGTCTGTGCCTAAAAGGATAAATAACATATTAGAAATTCCCAAGTTTGACAGCTACAGTGTTCTGAAGCTCACCAAGTACTGCCATTACCTCTTTTCTTCCTGACTCAATATATCATGAATGTTTTAATACAGAAATAGCTGTTAAGAACTGATCCTAAATAAAACACATTCCTGCTGTCATTTCAGAGAAAAACAAATCTCTCAATTGCCATCAGCAGAGAAGGTTAGGGTTAGAATAAATCTGAGAATCAACTGTTGCGAGTAATGGAAGGAAGAATTACTGCCACAAACTCAAGTGTGAGACCATTACAAATTATTATTGAGAAAAACATACACTTACTAGTTGTTTACACCCTCTCTGAGTAACTGTGGCCTCCTGCAATTAATTATCTTTGCTGTGAAGCCAAGATCAATCACCTTTATGTCCCATATAGGGAGTACATATACAGTACTTCTGTAGTGCTTAGGAACTAACCTAATGAACAGTATGTATATGAAGGTGTCCCATGAACTATTCAACTCTAGTATATACTATAGATCCTTTTTTTTTTCCTTAGTGAGAAGCTGATGACAAACTCAACATGAGCCACCAGTGTGCACTCACAGCCAAGAAGGCCAACCAAATCCTGGGTTGCATCAGGAGGAGTGTGACCAGCAGGTCCAGAGAGGTGATTTTGCCCCTATACTCGGCACAGGTGAGACCACACCTGGAGTATTGTGTCCAGTTCTGGAGCCCTCAACACAGGAAGGACATTGAGCTATTGGAGCGGGTCCAGAGGAGGGCCACGAAGATGGTCAAAGGGCTGGAGCAACTGCCCTATGAAAGAAGGATGAAGGAGTTGGGGTTGTTCATCCTGGAGAAGAGAAGGCTCAGAGGGGACCTCATAGTAACTTATCAGTACCTGAGGGGGTCCTACAGAAAAGCAGGGGCAGGACTTTTTAATATGATATCGGATGGGAGGACTAGAAAAAATGGATGTAAATTGGAAGAGGGTAGATTTAGACTTGACATAAGAAAGAAATTCTTTACAGTGAGGGTGCTGAAGCACTGGAATGGGTTGCCCAGAGAGGTTGTGGATGCCCCCTCTCTGGAGGTGTTCAAGACCAGGCTGGACAAGGCACTGAGCGGCCTGATCTAGTGGGAGGTGTCCCTGCCTATGGCAGGGGGGTTGGAACTCGATGATCTTTGAGGTCCCTTCCAACCCAAAGTATTCTAAGATTCTATGATTCTAAGTAGGAGGAAAAAAATTAGTACTGATGATAGGTCAAGCAATAGAACTGCATTTTTAGATTTCTCTACTAAGTGCGTAGTCTTGGTACTTGGACTGATGCTTCTCAAACATGTATGGTAAGCCTGAGGAGTTATGTGTGATATAAATGGCATTTGGAGCCCAACTAGGACAATTATTAAGTTTCATCCCATCCTGTCTCTTTATTATGACATTAATGGAAAGAGTGATGATGACTGTGGCAACAGTAGGTGAGCAGAAATGCTCAAGTCATCTTCTGCCTTCTTCTTTTGCAACTGGATTAAAGGCTGGCATAAAAATAATCTGAAAAGCTTTGTATATGGAAGTCCAACTGTCTTGATGTCAGGGCCAGAATGCTCATGAGTGAGGTTTTGCTTGATTAGGCTCTAAGTATGTCTGAAAGAACTATTCCAGCCGTTTGGTACTGGAACATCCAGGTGGATGGACTGACAATATTCTATTACAGAATAGCTGTGTACTTATTAAATAGATGGCTTCCTTGAGACATGGTACACTTTGAGTCTTCATTTGATTTGGAGCAAGTTTAGATTTGAACTTTGGTTTCCTATGAACAATAGAAATATATATTTTTTCTTTCTGGATGGATGGTATATTTCTAGATATGTCCCCAAGTTTTCATTTTTGAGCCCGATTTTCTAACATCCTAATGATAGAAATGTATGCCTCTTCTTTCTTTTTGGATGTTATATTTGCAGGTATGTCCTCGAGCTTTCTTTTTTTGTTCCAAGTGAGTAGTTGGGAATGGTGAAACACTTCCATTTTGACACAAATGTGATAGCATAATTTACCCATTTACATTTGGATTTGCCTGGTTTTGATCATAATTAAAGCACTTTCTAAAGTAATTATTAAGGGTTTTACATCTCAGTTATTTATAAAAAATGTTCATTACAATATGCACCATTATTATAGGTGCTCACCAGTACAAAAACATTTCTATTGCATGGCTGTGCACCATTAATGTCACATTTTATGTTTTAAGTAGAAAAGAACCCCTTTGAAATATTTCACATCTTTATCTTAAAGAAGACTAAATGCAATAGCAAAGAGGAAAACTGTAGATTAGATGTTTTAAATGTGAAGAGAATCTGTCAAGAGTTTGAGAGCACATCCCTCCACTTTAACATACAAGAACTCCTACAAGTAAGAAGCTACATAAGTGTCTAGAAAAGGAAACAGAAGGGGGAATTTAGCTGATTATATTTGATGACAATGTACTTTAGTGGAAGGATGCAGAAAAGGTCTCAGGGCCAAACTGACTGACAATTTGTTCATTAAACCTGTAATACATTTTTAAGTTGTGGCTGCAGGTCAGTTTCTTAAGCTTATGACAGACTCTGTGAGAAAGAACTAGTTTTAGTACTGGTTTAGAAGCTTCTGTACTCACTTGGACAGGTTTCCTGTTACCATCTCAGAAGTGTTGACTGAGTCCAGTACTCTCTGACCAGGTTTTTGTAGACACCCTACATATAGAGACTGTTAAATATCATATTGACTTATTTTAAGGAATTTTATTTGGCAGAGTGGCAGTAAATAAACAGAAAATGCCATACAATCTAAGTTAGGCTTATAAAAACACAACAGTTCAATTGCAATACCAAAGTGATCTTCATTTTCACTCTCTAAGATATGACCACACTTGCAATGCTGTGTGTCCCCAGTCAGTGGGAAGGAAGATGAATGTTGAAGCAGCTCTAATCCATTGCTCGCTTTGCTGGTTTTATTTTCATTGCTTAGTTTTTTTGCTCCTGGGCTTAACCAAATCTGATTAACACTGGGCCCATTCAGCCCTTTATAGCTGTAAACCTAAACCAAAAGGCACTCTGAGGTCCCTGTTGTATTGAGGTCAAGACACCTTCGCTTGAAATTGGGGTGTTCAGTTACGTCTTGATTATTCTCAAAGCTTCAGGGGCTCATGCCCATCTCCTCTGAGTCTTCTCCCATTGCAGGGCTTTACTGGACAAACACAAATATTCAAGCTTCTTTGTGAAACACTGCCTGCTTTTTAGGCTGCTTTTAAAAAGTAGTGAATACAGTATCAGTAGCCAGATAAAAATACTATCCTCTTTATTTTTGAGTATGAATTTTTAAATAAATTCTTATTATTGGGATTTTAATTTTTTACCAAAATATATATTGCATTTTCTTGTCTCAAGCAGGATTCATACCTAACAGAGTTAATGTAAATTATGCCATTTTTTTCAGATTAATTTCTCAGATTATTCAGAAACAAGCATAAGATGGTTTCAATCCAGGCTAAATGAACTCAAACTGAATCACTTCCATTGTTCTCAGTGGTGTTTACCAGCAGAAATTAGGAAAGATGTTTTGTCAAATCTTCATCACATCTTTATTTCAAGACAAATTTTGTGCTTGCAGTTCTTAATATGCTTTAATTTCAGTCACTATGATCTTGAATTTGCCAAAGAAAGAGTTAGAGGACAAAGCAAATACTACTGCAAAGAGTTCCTGTAGAAAAAGAAATCTGCCTGCAGAAGCCTTGACACAGTCACATCCCATTCCTTTGTACGTGGAATGGTTGTAGGGAGGCTCAGCCTGAGGTAAAATAAAAGAAGCTCTTAGATTTTCGATATGCTTCATTCTAGGTAGCAAATTTCCACATTCCTGTCAGCATGCAAATATGTCATCATTACCCCATTTAATTTTAAATATATAGCAAGGTTTGTCAGCCCACCCAATAACAGTGCTAGCATCTGCTTTTCGTGTCTACATGAGAGTATTTGGAATGATGTAACGATCATGAAGGAGTGGTTGCTGAAGTTACCTACCAAATGCAGGTATAGCCACCTCTACCTGAACAGAGGAGAGTATTCAAGCATCACTGCATTTGTTCTGTCCTGGGCTGGAAAAAAGATTCCTATCTGAGAGTCTCAGTTCAATAATGTAAAATTTTAATCAAAACAAAAAACCAAGCAGTTAAATCAAACAGTTCTGAAAACTAGAAAGCTTTGTTTCAGTTTTTGAAGTCTTCTTTGTATAGTTTTATTCCCTGAAATGGGAAACAATATATTCCCATGAAAGTATTAGTATTCTTGGAAGGAGATTTTTTAAAAGAAGCTTATTTCTAGCATATACTTTTAGTACAGCTTTTAAATACATTTTTAAGCAGTAATTAAATGACATATGCATTTCCAGCTTTCATAAATCTCATCACAATTACCATTGCAGTACAAATACCAGATTATAAAAGAGCTATTCTGCCTCAAAAAAATAAAGAAGTGAGAAAAGGGTTTGGATACTTGCCATATCTTCCTGAGATGTGTTTTAATAGGTATTACAGTATGTCATGTAAATGAATTCAAAGGTCTGAGACAGCTGGAAATCTTGTCTTTTACTTAATTTATCTGATAATAGTTCAGGGACCAAAACCTGTTCAGCTGTGTCACATAAGGTGACTTTAGTGATCGAGAGTGTATCTCAGAGGCAAAAGACCCAAACAGAAAGTTGGCTGTTTTGCAAGGTGCATGTAGGTATACATACAACTGAACTCAATTAGATATCTAAAGTGAATGTAAAAGAAAATGTTCTAAAGGGGAAACCTATTAAGGGAATATTAAAAATTATTTGTTTGTGGAATTGACAAATGAAAATGACAGCACAAAATAGGGAACAAATCAATATTTGTAGAGAACTACATAAGGCATGTAAACAAAACCTTCTCATTTCCAAATTTGGGAGTGGTGAGATTTAAGAAGAATATAAGTGTGATATAGGTGATGTATTGACCTGATACATTTCGAAGCAACCAGATGTCACCCGAGCCCCATAGTGTGCAGGGATCAAGGATCAGCTCAGGAGATGTATCTAAATAGCACAAAGCATGCCTTTGTTATGATCATGTTTCATGAAATTTTAACATGACTGACAATCATGTATTCCTATGAATAGATCAAATAATAGGAAGGAATCTTGTGGTCAGTGAACCTTACATGGCAGACGAGATGAAAGATGGTAAAAATAAGACCAATGAATATTAAATGAAACAAATTATGGAAAAGAAAGAATGAAATTAGAAGATTAGTTTTAAAAGGGTATCTAATAGCTTCAGTTAAATATCCAGCTCTTCTAAAATAATGTTACAAGCTTTTCAGCTTGCTCACATTCTGATGCAACTCAGCTGTTTCGATTTTAATCTATACTTTGATTCATATTCAGATAATTGTAGGCATCATGATAAGAAGGGTGTAAATAATGTTTAAATTCAAGATGGCTTGGAGGATTTTTTTAAATGATGAATATAATAATCAGAGCCTTTCTTGCTTTGGTATCGTACGAAATTAATAGTCTCAGTTTCTCTTGCAATGAGAAGCTATTTACCCTGTGTTTAAACAGAGTATCCTGAGATTGATATGTCTGGATACTATAGCAGTGTTTTTCCTTAAGTTCATCTAGGACAGATATGGTATGAGTCAGCTTGTAAATGACAACATGTGTTTATAGATTAAGAAAAATGAAATGTGTTCAGAACCTAGTCTGAAGAATGTTCTAAATTACCCTGGCATATTTTCAATAAACTCCGTCGGCTAAGCCTGGGTTGTAATTGGCACTTAACAAATATTCACTGTGTGCTACCTTTTTGTGTATTAGCAGAGACCAAAGAGATAACTGGGTCATTATGTAAAAATTGGTAATTAAGAGGAAGCAATTTTCCAGTTAATTTACATGTTCATTATATATTGAATATTATTTAGTTTTCTGTGTCCTTTTTGCGTCTCATAAACTTGACCCAAGGGATACTACACTGTTAAAAGACACATAAATTATGAAATAAGATGTATATTTCACTGATTATTTGAGTTTTTGTTATGACTAATGATTCTTCCAGCAATCATTGCATAAGGAATAACATTTAAAGTAAATTATGTTCACTACCTTTTAAAGCTGCTGTTACTGAAAAAATATGAATGTGCTGAAATGTCTACATTCTTTGATGACATCTCTGAGGGCATCTTGTAGATTTAAATTAAACTGATCAAATAGAAAACCATATACCCTTCAAAATAGTTTAACTTACTTGACTACAAAGAAAAATGTAGACAGTCAGTGTGATTATGAGAAACTGATGGCAGGCTAAATTTGAAGAAGAAAAGGATTGATCATATTATGAAATCTGAAATGTTTTCCTCTATTAATGTTTCATTAATAGAGGTCTATTAATGAAATACCCAACTGTGCAGAAAGAAAGAACTGTGTCACCTTTACTCAGATATTGCTTGCACCTTTATTCACTTGGATGTGGCATAAAACAAAGCTGAAAACTGTATGCACTCCAGGATGAGGTATGTTTTTTCTCATAATCCAAGTTTCCTGTGGGATTGATGGTGTACCACTTGAAGTTGATGGTAGACTTGCCATTGATCTAAATGACAGATGCCTGTATGTTTTTCAAATCAATTTCCGTATAGGAGTTTGCTCATGATTGGATTTTGTTTTGATTTTTGAAGGATCTTTACCTTTCATGGCAACTTCAAAGTTTTATTCTATGTACTCTACTTGGCATCCTTGTATGACTCATTACTCGCTGCTTCTTTTAATTAATTTGATGATAAAGTTTTAATGTCTTTCACATATAGATTACTTCATTTACTAGCAGAATTCAGCTACTTACAGATCTGATGTTTTGAACAGCCTTGTATTTAACACCAATGAAAGGTGTGAATAAGGAATGATTTAATAAACTTTGTATTTGAATATTTTTTTCCATGTTCCCTAAATTCTCTCAGAGGCGATTTTCCAGGAGGCTTTCAAAGAGAAATGTAGTTAAAAAAGTACTCCAGAAAATATTTTCACCTGTACGGTTTTATGCATTCATATTCTGTATGTAAGGAAAAATAGAAAAGTTATCATCTCTTAGTCAACAAAGTTTGATAGAAAAGACTTACTGAATCCAAGAAAGATTATTTAATATGGAAATGGACTTTATCACTTATATGTACCAGCCCTATGATAGATAACTGTAACTACGTGATACTTTCCTTCCTGTATAGAATCATAGAATAGTTTGGGTTGGAAGGGACCTCAAAGATCATCGAGTTCCAACCCCCCACCTCCCACTAGATCAGGCTGCTCAGTGCCCTGTCCAGCCTGGTCTTGAACACCTCCAGAGAGGGGGCATCCACAACCTCTCTGGGCAACCCGTTCCAGTGCTTCAGCACCCTCACTGTAAAGAATTTCTTTCTTATGTCAAGTCTAAATCTACCCTCTTCCAATTTACATCCATTGTTTCTAGTCCTCCCATCCGATATCATATTGAAAAGTCCTGCCCCTGCTTTTCTGTAGGACCCCCTCAAGTACTGATAAGTTACTATGAGGTCCCCTCTGAGTCTTCTCTTCTCCAGGCTGAACAACCCCAACTCTTTCATCCTTCTTTCATAGGGCGGTTGCTCCAGCCCTTTGACCATCTTTGTGGCTCTCCTCTGGATGCGCTCCAATAGCTCAATGTCCTTCCTGTTGTGTCCAGAACTGGACACAATACTCCAGGTGTGGTCTCACCTGTGCCGAGTAGAGGGGCAAAATCACCTCTCTGGACCTGCTGGTCACACTCCTCCTGATGCAACCCAGGATTTGGTTGGCCTTCTTGGCTGTGAGTGCACACTGGTGGCTCATGTTGAGTTTGTCATCAACTGACACACCCATGTCTTTCTCTTCAGAGCTGCACTCAAGCCACTCTCCACCCAGCCTGTATCTGTGCTTGGGATTGCTTCGACCCAGGTGCAGGACTTTGTTTCATTTTTAAGCAATTCAAATAATTCCATTTCTCCAGTGGAAGAATGGAAGCCTGTTGTATTAAAAGGCAAGTCAGAATGAAACAGAAGATGAATTTGAATGTTTATTATCTTACAGTACCAAAAAGCTCCATTGTTACCTTTTACATTCAATAGTTTTGAGATATCATTAAGTAAATACCTTGATCTTTTACAGCAATCCATGTATGCATTGTCTGTTGCCACGGATTTGAAGTAGTTTGCTGTCAATAAGGCTGATCTCCTGTTTTTCCATGTAAAGACACGGATTTTTATTATATTGGGATTCTGTGGGATCTAAGCAGACAGGTTCATTTGCCTCTGTCTTACAGAGCAATGCATAAAGCATTCTAATTCCTACATCTCTCTTCATATAGATTTAGTTGTTTTTTTTTTTTTTTTTTTTTTTTTTTTTTTTTTTTTTCTTCACTTCATTTGTTTGAGCACATAAGGCATACAATGGATATAAATCACTATCAGCCCTGTAATCAAATAGACTTTACATTGCTAAGGTAATTGCTTCCTGAGTGATGATCACAGACCTTCCGTCGCGCTCTGTATCCCTCCATCCACGTTATATTTAATTTCTGAGGAAGAATTACCTGGTCTGGAGTGTTCTCAGAACAGCAAATCTAGGCTGGCTGAAATTAAGGAAAAGGCATATTTTAGATTTTAAGTGTGAAATCTAGACCTCATTTGAAGTCAATGACAACATTTTGGTTGCAGACAGTATCAAAAAAAAGCCTTATGAGAAAAAAATTATTTTACTAACAAATCTCTTTCATGTAAATCAGCAGAGTTTGAGCTCTTAGATCTCCCGTGAGTTCTGCGCAAGGAAATACAAAGTTTGTCAGGTAAACCAATATAAAAATTTATAGGGGACTTTAAAAATTAAAACCAATGCCCCAAATTCTGCTTCAACACACTATTTGCAGAAGAATCCAGAGTTCAGTGCAAATGTTGATTTGGGAATCTGGGAGTTGCTGCCTGGCTTGGGCTAAGGTTCAAGTGATCTCAGCATGGAACTCTTCATCCAACATGTTGCCTTAGTTTAGTTTATATAGAGAGAAAAGCAGGATAGTGCCCAAATCACATAGAATTAGTTGTTCTCATATTTTTAAATACAGCTGGAAAAGCAAAACACTTTGCAAGGACTTGCAGTTTTAGAACAAATGTAAGAACCCCCTAAACAACAATTTGCTCTGAAAAGCTGTGGATGCCTCATCGCTGGAGATCTTCATGGCCGGTGGAAGGTGTTCTCATTAATGTTTTTAAATATGTAATGGGTGAGTGTCAGGAGGATGGAGCCAGGCTCTTCTCAGTGATATCCAGTGATAGGACTTGGTGCAATGGATGCAAGCTGGAACATAGGAGGTTCAACAGGAATCTGAAAAAGAACTTTTTCAGTCAGGGTGACAGAACGCTGGGATGGGCTTCCATAGAGGTTGTGGTGTTTCCTTCTCTGGAGACATCCAGAACCCATCTGGATATGTTCTTGTGTGACCTAGTCTAGGTATTCCTGCACTGTTGGGGGGATTGGACTAGGTGATCTCTTGAGGTCGCTTCCAAACCCTGATATTCTGTGATTCTGAGTCCTGGCCCATAGTGGGGGGTAGGATGGTGGAACTTGTGTCTTTGTGGTCTCTTCCAACCCAAACCACTCTGCTTTTCTGATGACAATACAATAACCTACAAAAATCAAAGCAGCTTAATTGCTTTTATTTTATTTAGTGTGTGAATAATAAATACATCAGGAAAAACCCTCTCAAAACAATGGTACCTACAAAGTATAAGTTTTACTTACTGTAATTAGCAAATGAGAATTAACTAGCTGAAATCTTCATTTAAATTCAATGAAAGAGATAATTAAAGAAAAAGGACCCTCGTCACTTCTTCATGCCCTTCTCAGAGGTCTTTATTTGTTCTCTATAAATCAATTACTGGAAATATTCAAAAATCCCTAGTTCAAAGATCAATCTAGTCACAGAAATGGGCACATTAGCACATTATCATTGTCTTCTGTCTAAACCAAAGTGGACGAGTACAGGGTAATGAGAAAGGTCTTGCTGGTTAAGTTCAGCTGTACCTGATTTGTTCAGATGGCATCTACAGGAGAAGCCAAAAACCAGAAGGACAGTAAAGATCAAATACTGTACTTTAGCAGTACGTAATTCATTTCCCAGATACCTATGCTTCTATTGTTTGTGGAGGCAGACAGTTTTATAAAGAAGAGAGCGAGGGCCTAAGTAACTGTGTTGCTGAGTACTTTGTATAATTTCCTCACATAAGAACACATATTTGATATGCAATGATAAGACAAGAATCAATGGATGCAAGCTGGAACGTAGGATGTTCCACTTAAATATAAGAAGAAACTTTTTCACAGTGAGGATGACAGAACAGTGGAACAAGCTGCCCAGAGAGGTATCTTCTCTGAAGTATTCAGAATCCTCCTGGATGTATTCCTGCATGACCTGACCTAGGTGTTCATATTCTGGCAGAGCAATTGGACTAGATGATCTCTTGAGGTCCCTTCCAGTCCCTGACATTTTGTGATTCTTGTATTCTATGTGAATATACAAGAAGATCAAGACATTTTCTGGTGTATATGGTTTTCCAAAACATAATGTTCAATGAACGCTATGCTTTAGTTGAGATGTATTTTTCTCAAACTGCATACAATTATTTAGAAAGAGCTTTCTTAATCCTTAGTATGTGTTGAAAAGATTTTTAAAATTGGAAAGTAATACATTTTAAGAGTTCCATAAATTACAAGGGCATGCTTCTTTCCCTGAAGATTAGGGAAAGGAAGTGGAAGTTTCAAAGAATTGCACCTCTGTGTGACTAATTGCAGGAAAACCATATGTCTTGGAGGTTTTCCATAGCAAAAAACATTTCACTTAATGTAAAAGGCAGAAAGTAAATAATCACAATGTCAAAATAGTACAGTAATTTTTATCTTTATAAAGAAATTTTAAAGTGAATGCAAAATTCTGAGTCAAACATACTCATCTCATAGACATTTATTCTCATTTTCACTGGTGTGAGCATTATGTAGTGAGGAGCACAGAGCCCTGAGAGTCTTCTGTGTAGTTTATTCTTCTACTGTGTAGTTTATTCTTCATGATAAGCACTGCAAGCTAACATTAGAATCTTTGAGATGTTCATCTTACGCAGCATAGCGAGGGACAAGCGTAACTCCCAGCAGACTAAAGATCTGATAGACTTAAAATGTGAAAAAATGACAATGAAAGACATGGCCAATTGAGCAATTAAAATGACCCAGGAAGGTTTGGAAACTTTGGAAACATAGAGGCCTGAGGTAGTGTTTGGAGGTCTGCTTGTAAATATTTGTAGAGCTATCATAAGGCCTTTGGTGTGAGGGTATTGAAATTTAATTATGTGATTTCCTAACAGATTAAAAAATCATAATGCAAAACCTACAGCTGTGCTGTCTTTGGATGAAGTATTCCTTCATGAGAATATTGCTTTGATCAGGAAAGATTGATTTTTTTCTTTGTTTATTCACTAATTTCCCAATCATTATTGTTTAAAAAGTTCCTTCTTTAAGGAGCAAGGGCTGGCAGCATGTCAAAATATCAGTATGTTGTTATGCAGCTGGCATATGTACTAGGAAAAAAAAAATCTGTGATGCACTACTCCATGTCAGATATGCTTTTCAGAGATAAGAGAATCCCATTACAAATGTTGATTTCTCAGAATTATTATGAATCATGACCAATATTCACCAAATACTAAAAATTCAATAACAGCGTATGCCATTTCAGTGATACTGCTTTCAGAATTGATGCAGTACTGAGTTACTGCCTGGCAGCTCTTCAAAATAAGGATATTTTTAATATCTCAGGTCATGTAAAGCTAAACAGGTTAACCTAAAACCCCCTGCGCTCTCATTTGTACAAACTGCCAATAACCATCACAAGGTAAGCATTTTTCTCATGTGCTAAGGAATGCGACTAAGAGGATCATTTTTATTCCCTTCTTGGATGAATCCAATTGTTTCACTCAATGGGGCTTCAATTCAGCTAACAGCATTCTGTGCACTCAAAGATAAGGCATGACCAGCAGTAAAACATAATATAGGTCTAATAAGAAATTCTTCAAATTCGTGGTTCTTACTGTATGCCACACTTATTAAATCCACATATACACTCATACAGAAAAATCACTGCTGTCAAGAAAAAATAAAAGACTTAAGAGTATTTTAACACTCCTCTGTAATCTAAGAATCTTTCAGTGAACATGAGCAGCTAGAACAGGCTTAAAAAATTGATGTCACAATATTCCCACAAAGTGAATGTAAAGATTTAGGCCTTTTAAGTCTCTGTACTACATCTTCTGAGAGTGAAAGACCTTTAAACAAGTAGAGGGCATGTCTCCATGTTTCATATATTCATCTATATATTCTGCATTCTAATGATGCACATGTTTTGTATGATGTGCATTCAAATAATTTAAAGAACTTTGCACAGTTATATACTAAAAAATTTAGTGTCTGAATTAAGCTCCCTGTGATACTTTAAAACTTGTAAAAGTATCTATTTTTCAAGTTGTCAGTGTATCATATCCTTCTACCCATCATTTATTAGCAGTGTGTGCAGAGCTATATACACAATTTTGGAAGAAGACTTCTCAGTGTAATGTACTTCAGGCATTTTTTTATTTCTAGCAGGGGTTTCCTTTTGCTCTCTTCACAAATTTTGTATTTTAACATTTGAAAAGTGGAGAAGCTGAGTGTATAATAGGATGTATGTAGCAACTGGGCTAGAAGTAGGAGCCTGTACATTATGGCCAAGATTATTCCAAACAGCCACCTGTCTCCATTCCTAAACCATGGAAATCTGATGTCATAAGAAATACAGAGGCTTTAGGAAATCCTAGAAAGACAGAATAAATGCTCAGTCATCCAAGCTGTGAATTAATCATGCCAGGGAGGCAGAAAATACTCACAACCCTTAGAGTCACTAAAATAATTACCGAAGACTGTAGAACATATTGTTTCCAACAATAACGTATCTGCCTTCAGATAGTGGCTGTAGGAGGCCTAATTAACTGAAGCACAGTGTTTTGCCAGCCTACATATCCAACTCTTGTCCAGATCATGTCATGTCTAATCTAATCTCTTGCCTAAACAGGCATGGAGGAAGCTTTTCTGCAGCCTGAGTCTGTAATGGCTGGAGATGAGTTAGGGCTAATGTGCCATGTTAGAGATGAGATGATCCTTACAGAGAGCCACCTGGAGAACTCTCCTTTTCATTCTTGAACTCACTGGGCTCCAAACAAGCTTATTGTCTCTGGCCCAAAATGGTTTTATGGATTTGAGCCGCATTCCCCCATAGCTAATAAACCCACTTAGGGTACAATTTGCTGGGAACCAGCTGAAAGAGCTTGTTGGGTCCATGGTAGCCAGATCTAACAGACCAAATCTGTTAAGCTGATAAGCTTGACTGAACCCAAAGTCACTTTGGAAACACTGAAGTTATTGTCCTGCTCTCTCCAATACACTGTTGAGTCAGGATTAAATTTCTACTCTGCCCATCACCTTATGCAATTACATACTACCTAATGCCTGTTATGCTTTGCTTGTTGAATGGTGCAAGTTTGACTTCCCAGTTTAAGAGTTATACTAATTTATTTCTAGTACATGGGTCTAAGTGCAATTGCACTTCTAATATAAAATTTAGCCATGCTGCAGAGCAAAAAAGTTATTAAGGTTCTCAAAAAATTCTCTTGATTGTTTTTATTTTCTCCTTTTTATTCAGCTGGGGTTGGCTAAGACTTTTATCAAAATCAGAAATTAAAGGGAAGCTTGTAAATTGTCCATTTGCTTAAAGAGCCTGTAATTATGTTAGCATTTGAATTTATAGTCAATTTAGAGACTGAATTTCCTTTGTACAGCACTAAACTTCACTTACACTTTCCCAGCATCTATAATGAAAAAAACGAACATACACTAGTGCACATTTTTGTCACCTTAGTTGCTGGTTTTGTAACACATCTCACACTGACTCCTCTTCACTGGTACTTTTGAAATGTTTATGAATCGGGAAGAAGATTGCCCTGAAGATTGAGCAGGGGATTCCTCCTGAATAACTGAATTTCAAGGTGAATTTCAAGTCTTTTTCTTTCTTTCTTATACCTTCATGCTAAGTAAGATTTAGCAGCAGCAGCAGCAAGTGTTAGGAGAGAAAACTGTTTCTCTCTTGAGATCTTGGACTGGACATTTGGACCTCAGCTAATATTTCAATCAGTTGCAAAATCTGAAATCAATTAGAAGAGGAATATGGCAAAAAGCCATTTCTCTCCTGTCTGTACTTCCAGATGGTGAATGTAGTCTCCTGCATTTTTGTTGTTTTCTCAAAAAGAGAGGGAATTCTTGAGCTTAAGATTTTAGAAATACCCAAGGAGCAGGTCTCAGTTATGCATCTATCTAATTGTAGCCCATTAAAATTATTGCAAAATACTTTTAAGAATAGAAGTATGATATTTATATTTATATTTATATTTATATTTATATTTATATTTATATTTATATTATTTGTGAGGATGCAGTATCTATATTAATTCCTTTTAGCTTTCCTTTTCTTTAAAATTTCAAATCAGAACTGTACCTAATGAGATTAGATTATTCTTTACTCAAGAAATAACTTCCACAGAAAACATCAAAATTGGCAGAGCTTAAGCTACTTCATGTGAGATGAATTTACTGGCATGAGTGTTTCTTTAGGGATGGAGTGAATTCTCTGTCTCTCTGCAAGGTTGAAGAGCAATGCAGGGACAGGTGGAGAACCAACAGGAGCTTATGGGCTTTACTGGCATTCCCCTAATCAGCCATAAGAGATGTGGCTTTTGATGAATCCTCTGAATATTAAGTATTCAATTCCCTGTTTGCCTTTAAATTTTGACACAATCTAATCTAACGGAAGCAAAGACAAGTAGGATCTCAAGTTTTAATCATTCCAATGCTATTCCCATACTCAATCTCATAATTATTTCATCATTACAATTTCTCAGCCTTCACATTCTTCACGTGTGATTACCTCATACAAGGTAGAACATCACCAACACTCAAAAAATTTCTTGCCTGAGCAGATCTTGTAGTCAGAAAGCAAAGCTGGTTTTGTGAGCCATCATTACATCTTGTCTTATCTTTCTCTGTTTTCAGCTGTTTTCTCCTGCCTCTCCTTGCTTTGCATCTGCCTCTAAAAGTGCTCTGACAATTTGTTTGTAAATGCACCAAGTCATGATAGTAGTGATCTAAGTAATATGTTCTCTCGCAGCACGAAGCCCTGAATTCATCCTCTCATCACTATTTGGTAACATAAAGGTAGCTGGAATATGATCTGCTTTATTTTAAAAGTCTAATATTTTATGAGTTTGAGTCAGGCAGAGTTCCAGGTAAAAATGGACTTCTCTCAAAAAATTCTGCAGTAAAAATCAACTTGAAGTTTTATAAATACATTTGTTTTAGCTGTTACTCTGAGGTTTTCTAATAAACCTTATGAGAGCATTCTAAGGAATTTGCTAGAAACATGCAGCTTTATGCTTTTTAGTATAGTCAAAGTGCAATATACAAATATTCAAAATTACATAAAATTATTACTCTTAAGCATACTGTAGAATCATTGTAAATGTATGTCAACTTCCTGGCTTTTAATTTTTTTCTTGGATTCATATGTATTATAATTTGCAACAGGAATCTCCACCACAGGTTGTTTTCTTACAGTTCAGGGTATAGTCTGAGTTGACTTAGGCCAAGAAATAAAAGAAACAGAGCTTCTATAATTCACCCTAGTTTAAGTTACTAAAAAATACTCTCTAGCGATGATCCATGTTACTTAAATTATCTTTAAATCTTCTTCTCCTATTTTATGTTGTCCTCACTGTTTTTATTTTCTTTTCTGGTGCATCCATTTCCTCATTCCATTACTGACAAGTTCACACATATCACTTGAATATTGAATTGAGTTAAAATAGCTCCAAATGGTCTTTTAAATCATGTTGTATATTGTCAGAAAATCCCAATGAAGCTAAATTCTTGTCTTTTTATGGCTTGACAAATTGCATGAGGCAGTTTCGAAGAACTTGCTAGAAGTCGATAATTCTTATAGGTCTTTTTTTGGTGAAAGATGTAGAAGAAAAAGTTTCTTACCTCTGCTTTCTCACTCAGTGTCCTTCTTAGCACTTTCATCTAGCTCTCACTTTGACATAGGTGAATGGTAAATTTTTTCACTTACTGAATTCCTTAGTGAAGGATAACCAAGGTGAAAGAGTTCAGCAAATATTCTGTCTTGTTGCATCACCCCTACCATAGTCCCTGTGCTATCTGCTGCTGCGATGCCAAGCTGTCTTGAGTTTACCCTGATATGAGATTCTTCTGGGCTAGTAGGAAAAGCTGTATGGCTGTAGGAAGCTGCATGCTAGATTCACACTGTTTTTGACAAGCTGCAAGAACATTCTTGCTTTTAGAACTATTGGCCCTTGGGAAGTAGCTTGCTCAGAGAGGAGACTTGAACTATTTTAATCCCTAAACACATGACATGAAAAAAATAGTAATAATATAGAGCACTTATGTCCTTTTGTTTTATTATGCTTGTCTTGGTAAAGCTATTTGCAGAATTTCCAGTTCTATGACAAATACCTTATATCATTTGTTTCCTTTTTGTAAGGAATTTTGCTTAACGGATATCTAGACTTTATCTCTTGTAAGAAACACAATTCATTACCTTGTGTAGGATGAGGAGGTTTGCCATTTAATTCCAGAGATCACTAAGCTGTTTGTACATAGCTGTTGAAAGAGGAATGAAGAAAATTCATTGTTCCTTTTTCTATTCCTCATAACCTACTCTGTTTACTTCACTGGAAAGCAGAAAATTAATATAGAGGAAAAAGTCTCAATATCTGTGAATAACTATGCCTCTGTGGCTTAATTTACTGAAAAATTCTTACTGTCCTTATTTTCTGTAATGGATTTCTAAAGGAATATCTAGGCAGTTTCCAAATGTGAGTTTAATGAAGATAAGAGCCTTCATTTCAAGTATAAGCACAATTGCAAAAGATGTTTTCAGTCCAAGCAAAGCAACTTTCAAGGTGTGCTGGATCCCTGAAGCAGTATCTGTTAGTAAGCCCTCTTTTACTCCAGGGACGAATTTCCATTGTTCACATGGTTAAGGTGTTGGATTAAGTTTACTTGTGGATCATAGCTGTAAGTATTTTATATACAAAACTTAACTCCTGGTTATTCATTTTGACCTGACGTTGCTTTTCTCTGTTCTTCTCTCCACCTTGTTAACTTCCTTCCAACTCAGACCAGACATCTGGAAAAACTGCTACTGAGTGAGGCAGAGATTGAGTGCAGTGGCTTCCACAGACTTATACCAGCAAAAAGGAGAAACTGGTTCTGAGAGATGCACATTCCCAAATAGATTATGCTTCCCTCTTCCAAACCATGTCTCTAAGTGGATTTTGATATCTAGAAGTTGAACCACTAATAAATAATTTTGTCATTGTCATAAGAAAGAATTATTTGCTATTTTAGAGTAGTTTGGGGAGGAAGAGAATCAGAAAGCTCTACAATTAATTAATAAGCTCCTCTGAGGTTCACATAACAAAGATTTAGAAAAAAGAGTAATTAACAATGTATGAAACTCTAGGTAGTTGGGTATTTTTGCTGAGGTCGACTAGTAAAAAACTCCCATTTGTTATTATAAAGGTTATCTCAGAGCAACATTGATATTTATGTATTGATTAAATAAATAGATGGTTGCCAAATAGATCTGTGTAATAGTTTCATAAATAACAGCCACCATTGTGTAATTCCCATCTAATACAGAGTGAGTATTTGGTCTCTGAAAGAGGGAGGGATGGACTACAGGAACAAAGCTTCTGATAATTACAGTGGGAAAGAATGTAATGTAACACAGACAGGTTTCTGCCCTTCTATTAATGCTTTGCAAAGCTGAGATTTTCTGAGAGTTCCATGGCCATTATTGCTTCAATGTTAACATGATGGGTTCAAAAATTTTTACTCAAATCCTGCTTTTTGAATATTACAAGACGACATAATAACTGTGGAGACAGATTTCAAATTGTCATGTAAATTTCCCCAGCATTAGCTTTCAGAGTTTATTATTGCTTTATAATATTCATATAAGCTTCTTATTTATAGAGGCAATGTATGTATTTTGAATAACTGTGGTAAATGGAGAGATTAAGGTAATATTTCTTCTAGCAAATCTCTTTATTCAGACAGCAATAAAAAGACTGGATTTGTAAATTTTTTTGCTATTTATTTACTTGTGTCTGTGTATTTATATGTGTGTTTTAATTTCAATCAGTACAAGTACTTGCAAGGCAGAATCCTTACATTTGTCCTGATGCCCAGGCCATCAGGAAGCCTTGGGAACTAGTCTTGAAAATACATGTAAAATACTACAAAGGTTCATGTACATAGCAGAAGAAATTAGATTTAAAGAAATATCCCCTATTATTCCTTGCAATTTCACAAAAGAATGAGCATGTTTATATATTACACACTCTCTCAAAAATATGATATTCACTATTTTACTGAGTACATTTCTATAACAGTACTAGGCAATATGGCAGTTGTTGATTGAACTTGCAAGGCATATTTTAAAATATAACTTGCGATATTTGTAAAATGACCCGAAACAGAACTTCTCTTCTTTCTCTCAGTTATGAATGATTCTTATTTAGTTGTATTTCATTCTTATTTACTTCTGTGATTTACAAAGTCTATCATATTTTAATTTCCTCTTGACCAACATCTTGTATGTACTCTGGGAAGTGTGATGAAAAAGGAGAGTGTCTTCAAAGCCTTCAGTCATGTAAGAATGGGATACAGTAAGAGCAGATGTAGAATAATTGTAATTGTTTTCTAACTCTGTACATAAATCTTTAAAGTAATTTTTTAAATTCTTTAAAATTTTGAAGGTATTTTGTATATATTAAATAACAATATTTGTATTACATATACATTTTAATGCCTACTCATCTGTAGCTTAAGGATTTTTGATATCTAAGGGTGATAAATATCATGTATTTTTGAAAAGTATAGTCAGTATGATGTAGGGGAGCATGGCTTCCCTCCATTCAGAGGGGAAGCAAGTATGATTCTGTTTTCTTTCCCTTTGAACAAATACCTATGTGATATGTGACAGTATGTTTATTTGTGTAGCCAGAGCAGAAAATGAAAGCAGAACAGTGAAAGAAAGCAAAACTCAAAAGGATACCTGTTGCTCTTAAGTGGTGATCTCAAGTGGTGATACCTGCTTTCCAGAGATTGCCACATGCAGCACATGGGGCAGGTGTCCCATCTGGTCTTTTTGAAACGGTATAAAATTTTTCAGATGCCCCTCAGGAAAACCATGGTCATGAACCTGTAGACATGTGTAGAGAATTTAGTCACCTTTTTAATCCAGGTGCCTGATTTTGTGAAATGCTGGATCTGGAATAGACAATCTCTAAGTAGAGATTAAACTCACTGCTTTGCTATGCTTCACTGAGTATCTTTCCTCTGTTGTCCTAGGCAGGCTCCCATGTCAGTTTGCTACTTCTGCCTCCCATCCCCCCTTCCTTCTTTTCTGCCCTTTCTTCATTCCCTATTTTCTTATATGCTTCCTTCCTTCTTTTCCTTTCTTCCTCTCCTTTCTCCTTCTCACCTTTGGAAAATATCAAACATGATCAGGGAGGCTTTTCTTTGGCTGTGCAATCTTCCAAAAGCACATTGGATTCTGTCAGTTCTGTGCTTGAAAGCATTAACTGACTTAAACATATTGTGTCCTGACATTAAAACAGATATTTTTCTTTTAAAATCCACAGCCTCTAAATGATTCTATGATGCTATCTTTTGTGTAACGGATGAGAAGGATGCTCTGATGTGCTATTCAAACAGGAGTTCATTCCAAGTCAGAGGCACTAGCGCTCAGGTAATAGATATTTTTATATGAGACAAATATTGTAACAATGGGTTTTATAGATAAAAATGTTCATACCAGCAGACCAAGAAAGGCAAGAATTTTGTTATTTAATAACTCTCACAAAGAACCATAAATACCACAAAGCATGCAGTGTGGTAAGGAAATTAAATAGAAAGGAATGAGATAAGAAAAAGAACATATTTTCCTGATGGTTCGTATTTACTGAAATTTTTATCTCTGACCTCTCTATAAAGCAAGTTTTTCATTGTTCAATCCCTGAAGAGATATGTTCTACTCTTTCAAATAAGAACAGGAGCAATGAAGCAAACATAAATGCAACCGCTACAAATGTGATGACAGTCAGTTGGCCCAACCTGGGTAAGATATTTTGCCTTGATCTGTAGCACCAGAATACCAAGCAACTAAGAAGTGTCAAAAAAACCCAGAAAACCATTAAAAAACCCTCCGGACTTTACATTCATGGTAATTTATATTCATGATGAACACAGATGAACAAAATATGAACCACATTTTGGTCAGCTGCATTGAAAATTTCTTAACAGCATCAGAAAATAGGAAGCAATACAGCCTTGGAGGAGTGCTGATTGCAGGACAGTTATAAACTCAGGGTTTTGTAGCATATCACAGAATCACAGAGTGACCCGGGTTGGAAGGGACCTCAAGGATCATGTAGCTCCAGCCCCCCTGCCTAGCAGGGCCACCAAACATATCCATTCTGTAAGTGCTGGCAATATCTTACAGAGTCATAGATAAAGGAGCTTCACTTTCAAGAAGGGTGAAGGGAAACCAAAGAAAATTCTAGAAACACCAGCTTGAAGTTATACTGCCATATTTTTCATACAGGGCTTGTGCACAGCCCTTCTCAGGTTTAGTGCTCCTTTGAAACTGTTTCTTAAAGTCAGGTGACAGGCCAGTCAGGCGTTTTTCACATTTTTGATTACTTACAGAGATTTTGGTTCATAAAACCAGACTGGAATTCTTCCAGAAAATTCATAAAAGTAAAACAACTTTACATGCTTCCAATATTATTGCAAAATGCAGTAATATGGAACATCAGATAAGCTCTAAAATCAAATGGATATTAGTTAAAACAATTTAATCTCTTACTAAGTTTCTTCTGCTTCTAAGGAAGTGGTTGGACTAATTCATAGTTTGTCTAAATGCGAATCCTCCACCCACTCCTCCTGCAGACCTGCTTCCAGGAAGATGCTGCTGGCTGCAGCTCTGACACTGATACAGAATGGGCAGTAGCTCCATAAGGGTCTGCCTGGTTTACCTTATCACTCAGGATATATCCAGAACTGTCAGGAATGCATCTGGAGATCCCCTAATTTTAATACTTGATCATGAGTTAGGAAGGCAAAATGATGATCTCCTTTTTGCTTAACAGCAACAAATAAAGAATGTGAATTAAGACATGTTACAGGGGGGAGCACCTACATTCAGTTTCTATCTTCATACTTAACAATCCCATAACTCTGCTAGAATGATTTACTATAAAAATGTGTTGCATTCCTTTTTTTCTTTTAATTTCAGATTAACATGTGCCACTGCATTTTAGTTATAGTTTGTAATTTTGCTGTACAAGTCCCTAATGATAATGTATCTGCATTTGTACATGTGTGCCTTGATGCTCTTTTCCCTGCAGTGTACTGTAGTTTCACTCACTGTGTCAAGCTAGGTATACGTGTTCACTTTATGCTACAAGTTAAAAGGAAGGAAAAAAACCTGGAAAATTTATTTTCCAAAGCTGATTTCCCCAGAATAATGGAGCCTGGGTAGCTGGCAGACTAGGTATTCCAAACCTCAGATGTCCTGAACTGGTGCCTGGATTCAATTCAATAATTATTCTTATTCTCACTACGCAACTACTTAGCAGCAAGTGGTCCATCCAAACTGCACCCCATGATTAGAATGACATAAAAGAAGAAGGTGAGAGAACTCTTCACCAACATGCCTATTTTCTTTCTTGCAGGAAAGACTCAAGTTCATGTTTCTGAAAATAAAAAATAGGAAATGAAGACACATGGCCTTGTGATTCAATAGTACTCTGAAATGAAAATTATAACAATTCAGTGTAATAATCTGCCTGATGCAATGAAAGAGATTTAAAGTCTTTAGTCCATGGTAATGCTCCAATTAAATTAAAAACAATGAAAGGTTCCTTTTGGCATGCTGCACTCTATTAGTATGCACTGACATGCACAGACAAGGCATCTATAGCCAGCGCTCTTGGTTTCATTTTCAGACCTGCCAATAGTGGCTAGCTATCGCCTGTAAAAAGCCACTAGACACTGGCCCAAAAAGCCATACAAAATTTTCATTATGTTTCACTTAAAAAGTGCTTGTTTTGCAGGATAGAGGCCATGTCAATAAAATGGATTGGATGTCACTTAAACCAAGTGACGTACTAATCTCCTGGAGACCTTGTGTCCTTAATCTCTACAGGACACAAGCCAGTTTAGAAGCACGAGCTGTTCTCACAGGTAGCAACTATTGAGCTCTTTAATGTAAATTCAAAGGCAAAGCTTATCAGTGTGTTTCAGAAATTGCTTCAGTGTGGTTGCTGTCTATGGGAAAAAAATCCCCACACTTCCCCCAGAATCCCTGGGCAACTTCCAAGCTTTCACTGTGCCCGCGAGCACCTTTTAATTATAAAGAAATTGGTTTTGGTGATATGTGCCCTGTGACCAATTGGATTAGAGGCATTTCTTCTGGCTATTATTAAGCTAACTTGACTACTGCCCTTGTGTATTTAAGCACAATCAAAATATAAAGTATGGGGGAGCATCTCAATTATGAACCATAGTGCTGTGCTCCTGCAGACTGCATTCTTCAGTTCATTAAAAAAGCTTCAATGACTAGTAATGCTATATTGAAAAGGCACATGATAAAGGATACTGTAGCTGATCAGAGTGAGTTGCAATGGCAGCTGAAAATTCAAACTGGGGTTTTTAACATTTCAGTGGTCTGCTCAGTATTAGACATCAGGTATTGCCATGAGGACCGTGCAGACAATCTGTAACTCCTTAGAAGGATCTAAAGATAAAGAAGTAAGGTCTCCTTGGAATGACAGTTATAATTCACTAAATATCATAAGATACTAAAATACACTTTCTGGCACATATTCCTTCATTATTTATATTTATCTGCTCCTTCTGCTAACTTAACAATTGCTAACACATTTCATATGTACTATAAATTAAAGATACTTTGCTGTTTGTTTAAGCCAAAGTGAGTTTTGCACTGGAGAGCTTATCCGTGAATCAGAACAATTTCCTCAGAGATTGGAGGTTCAAGTCAAAACTGAGAAGCTGAATGCTCACCTGTGTTTGTGAGATCATTCTGATCCATCTCACTCTGAAACCATGAACTGAAATCAGCATAAATGGATGGACTCCATTTATTCTTACATTGACACATACTGAGAGTGGTGCAGCCTTTCTGGGTGTGTGTGACTATATTTGGTGTGGATTAAATTGTGACAGGAAAACAACTCTTCAGGGTATTTTTACTGCTTATACATAGCACGAGGAGGGGAGAAATGGGAAGGAGAAATAGAGTTGTTAGAAATCTGAAATTTGTTCATTACAAAAAGAAGGGGTCTGTTTTATAGAAGCAGTAGATAATCACGAGCAGTAACATCAGAAAAAGTTCCAGTTGAAATAGTTTGCCATAAAAATATAGTTTTTGAGGTATTAGACACAAGTACCAGTTGATCCTCATTCTTCTGTATGCTATTTCACCACCACATGCTGACAGAGAAGATTTATTGATATTTAAACTGGACCATATCACTGCAAGTATTATCTTCTTACAGCATTTAGACTACTGTGAATAATAGCCCTCATGTGGAGATTTGATGAACTCCTTTAGGGCACTGAAGTTTTAAGGATTTTTACCAGGTCCTTTTATTGACAAAAAATAATACATCTCTGCAGCTGTTTCCAAATTCTCTTTCTATGGAAGGAGAAGAGATACCAATCAGATGCCTCCCCAGTTATCACACAGAGAACTGCAAGTTTTGGAGATGCAGCCACTGAGCCATCATTGATCACATTCCTTAAAACTGTAAATGTCTTCTAATTTCCATATTAAAATTGTTCTGAGTCAGTACTAACCTTGTCAGTGACTTAAATAGCTCCGTTGTCATTTGCCAATTTCTGCTGGGAATATCTTGTGTGATCCTTGGATTATGTTTGTCTTTTGCCTGTCCAATTTACACTGTATCTAAAATTAGTGTTATACAAGATATCTGAATCTGTCTGTGATGCACCATTATATTTGCACTTTTTCTGTGTCATTAGAAAAGAGAATGGAAAACAGCTATTTTTAGTAGCCTGTAATACATAATTTCATCTTATACCTGGTCCCTGCTGTAGATGCCATCCTTTTCCCTCCATGATATATACATGTGTCTGTTACTGACTCAGTTCAGTGCTGCATTATGAAGAAATGCAATTAGTATCCAACATTTTTGTGTGCCAAGTAGAGCTGCAAAATTATTAAATAAAATTTATCCTAAAAGAAAATATGGAGAACTTGGCTACTGATCTCATTTCAGTGTAGCTCTTTGTTCAGGATGACCTACTCTCTAGTTAGGTCTTTTGGTGTTTGGTATTTTCTGTACTAATTCCTATTTTTTCTTGTTTATAGAACATACTGTAGTTAACATTTTACTGAAATCAAATAGTTTACTTCATGACGTTCTATTTGTTTAAAAAAAGTTGCTGACCTTCTGTACTGGACAGTGCTTTACAAGCTGTCCTGGGTTTCCATGTCTTTATGCAAGATATTCTACACTGTAAACAAAGGAAAAAATAAATCTGACTTTGCCATGATTCCTCACTGAGGGGGTTATTTTTCCATGTAATTTTTACATAAAATGGGTGAAATTCCACACTCTGTTTTTCTCCTTATTGTACTGAGATGAGGTAGATGAGAGCATAGGGTATCGATGGGGAGTGAGTGGGATGCCCTTTTCCTCTTAAGCTGTTCATCTCTTTCAAAGTTTTAATCATTGCCAGGAGAAGGGAGTAGGTCTTATAGCTGCAAATCTCATGCCGTGATCACAAGACAGGAGAATGGCTGTATTTTTTGTACAGGTTCATCCACTTAAACTCTTAACACCATGTAGTAAGGTAATTGTACCTTAATCTCTTACTTCAGTAAAATGCCTAGTCCTTCTCTTGCAGATTATGCAGAAAGTGAATAATCCTTGAAGAGATACAAGCCACAGTTTCTTCTCCAATTTGATTAAGTAGGACTTAGTGAAAGTGTTCACTTTGATGAGTACAAATAGAGCTCTGCACATTTTTTAGCCCCATCTCCTTTCCGAGGCTGGTTGATCTGTATCACTTCTGGGTGTATGACAAAGATAGTGAGGAGTTAATGGCTCTGCATAACAAGGTGCCCTGTGCCAGAACTCTGCAGCTGTAATGAATTGGCTTAAACATTAGCAGTATAAAGTAATATAAGATTAAATTTTACAGCTCATATTTTCACAGTGAGCATTACCCCCTATTACAAGATATCTCCATCTCATATTTCACACTATTTAGTAGGAACTCTCATTTTTGCTGAAATCCCCACGTGTTGGCCCAAAGAGATATCTTATGTGAGAAGCTAAAAGCAAGGATATACATACAGAAACTTGAACTAGAACTGTCTTTGGCTGAATATATTTTTAATCATTGTATTTGGCAATTGTTAAATTATCTAAATTGCATCCTGTTTCTAACAACCTGCTACTGTAACATGAAACAGGTCTTTCACAAAAATCTCAGTGTTTCTTCATTCTTTTGGGAAATGAGAAAAAAAAGGTATCCTTTGAAGCAGAGTAGTAATAAGTAGCAAATTATAAAGTTAATCAATGTGAACTCAACAAAAAGTATATGCTGACCATAAATCAACTAGTGCCAAGATTATTTTACTGCTTGGTATTTTCTGAAGCACCCAGACCAAAATTTCATGTCAATCAAACTTTTAATTTTTTGTAATAGCAGTATTTTTATGTCTTAGATCAGTTGGAAAAAAATGTGGAATCTGTGTTTTAATGTATTTATTTCAATGGGAAGATACGTACAGGGATGAGTCTTTTTTCAACAGCCATGTTTTTAACTCCCTCATTTCCTCTTCAGCTCCATGATGTTTATGGATCTCACCGTAAAAAAAAAAAAAAAAAAAAAAAGAAAAAAAGGAGTGAAAAACAGCCCCATGTTAAAATTGGACTCAAAAAAGGACTTTTTTCACTATTGGTAGGATCTGCAGATGGCCATGTTGGCATCGCAGTGTGGGAGTTAGGAGGAGCAGTAAGGAGGTGAGGCAAGAAGGGCTGTTTAATCCTAAACTGCTGCTGGATTTGAGGTTTTTTAATTGCTGGTTTTTTTCATGCTGTGCCCTAAAAGAAATGCATAAATGCAAGACATTACTAGAACAGTAAAAAAATAATGCAACTAATTCTGAAGGCTTTTATTCCTGAGAGGAACAGTAGAGTGAGCAAATATGAAAAAATGAGCAGCCAAAACTTTAGAGGCTTTAAAAGTGCAGCTTTACCTTTTAGAAGGAGAGAAGTTCTGGCACTGACATTTGTCTCTAGAGTGTTCAGATTTTAACATATTTCTGCAGCCTTCAAACTGGTGTTCAGCAATTGGAAAATACATCCTGCTTTGAATGAAAATCGGTCATGAATGTTGCTGTTGGTTTGGATTTACTCTCATTCTACACCTGTTTTTAGGCAGTGAAAAGAAAAGCCAGACTGACAGGCCCTTAGCGTATTTGAGCAGACGGATGAATAGAGAGAAATACATTGAAGGGGCAAATACTGAAAAACAAAAGCTTGTTTGGAATGGAAAAAATCCATCAGAAAACTAATTTACAAAGTAGTGGCATACTCTGTTAATATCTGTGCAATTTTTAAAGTGATTTGAGGTCAATATGCTATGAAGGTAAATTGGTACATGAAGCAATTACACAAATATCCTGTGGAAACCAGTTTTCCACTTTTCAAACAGTGAGAGGAAAGCATTTAAACACTGAAGCTTTTCTGTGTCACCTTCACCTTTGCCAGGACCACTCCAAAGTTTTCTTCTAAGTAATCAATTTAGTTGCCACTTTTTTTTGTGGCAGGTTTTTAATTTTTTTTTTTCCCATTGAAATGGTATCCTGATGTGTTTGGTCTGTCACTCATGAGAATGACTCTCATACACTTACTGCTTGCTTGTGTAAAATCTCACTGTTGTTCCAGTGGTTTTATGGCCTCTGAGAAACTATTCTTTCCTCCTGATAATTGACAACAGTATTACCTAACCACATGTCCCTAAAATTGTGCTTTCAGTCCCCTCCTTTTCCTGAGCAGAAGTCTAAAGGAAATGGATTTCACTGTAAATGGGGGTCTTAAAATGTGCTAGAAGCAATAAAAAAGGCAATGGCATTTTTTGTGGGTTGAAACTAAACTGAGTAAACTGTTCTTTTTTCACATACTACTGAATGCCTTTTTTTTTTTTTTAATAGACTGCTGCAGGCTTTATTTTTTTACATGCTTCTACTGGGTCATGGAATCCTAGTAGAAGTTGTTTCTTTTAAAACGTAAATAGAAAAACTGCTGTATATTTATTTAGATGGATTTTGTTACAATTACATTTGCAAATCACTTTAACTGATTTTATATTTGCTTCTGAAGGAAGAAAACGACAAAATGAACAGTTTTCTTGCAGATTGGTCCGATTGCTCAGAGAATATTGGTGGTTACTTTTCTTGAATTTTTATGGAACGCAGAGCAATTGGGGGACAAGCCAAGCTTACCGTCCTTTTACCGTGGTCACCTCAGAGGGGGCATTTGGCACCATGCAAACTGTGCCTCAGAGAATAGCACATCTCTTATTGGAGATAAGAAGTCTGCTGTAAGTTTTTTTAATTAACTGTCACATTAACGTTAATTATTTCTTGTTGTGGGGCTTAGAGGGGAGTAAAACTGGGGCAAATTGTATCTTTAAGAACCTCTGGCCTAAGCCAGTTGAAGCTACTGTGGTCTGCAAAGCTTGTGACATGACATAATGAAGCAGATTCCTGACAGGCATTTGATTCTGAAAGGTCCCTAAGCAATGCAGAGAAACAGTATCAAGGTATATAAATTCCTTTTGAGGAAACATTAATGTTTCATTCAAACATCAGTGAATCCATTTGGAACTGGCTAGTGGATTGGTTTGAGGGGAAATTTAGCTACTTTTCTTCATGCAGCATGTTTATGGCAGGCTATCAGTCTCCCATAAGAAATGGGGAATTTTAAATAATGTTGTATGACATCCAGGCTCAAGGAGTCTTTCAAAATAGCCAAAAGGTTTCCTAGCTTCTGTCTGCCCATACCAAAATGAAACACTTTATTCCCAGTTCATGGCTTGTTTCTGTGGGAACATCAGCTCTATGGTGCTATAATGGGGGAATTTACATCTCCACAAATCCTCAAATGGGCCGTGATTTCTCACTGTATGCCGAGGGGTAAAAATACTCATAGAATCATAGAATCATAGAATAGTTTGGGTTGGAAGGGACCTTAAAGATCATCGAGTTCCAACCCCCCTGCCATAGGCAGGGACACCTCCCACTAGACCAGGCTGCCCAGTGCCCTGTCCAGCCTAGTCTTGAACACCTCCAGAGATGTGGCATCCACAACCTCCCTGGGCAACCTGTTCCAGTATTTCACCACCCTCACTGTAAAGAATTTCTTTCTTACGTCTAGTCTAAATCTATCCCCCTCCAATTTATATCCATTGTTTCTAGTC